>JANAVB010043417.1:9166303-9198803 GCA_029216955.1 Iris pallida
TATATCCCTTCCTCCATTATTTTCAATTACATATACATCACATCCACCACCATGTCGACAATTCCGACACACGATCATCACCTCCACAGTTTTCCAATACACCGCCGCCACTTACTCCCGGCCAAATTCCCTAACACCACCATTACAACCACCACCCTCGCCTTCTAGCATTAGAACTCCCTCTCACCTCTACGTCGCCACCTCCATGTACACCAGAACCACCGCCTCCACCGTCATCATCTCCGTCACCACCATCATCGAAAACCCAAACCACCAGATGAACAGAAATAGAAGGGAAACCCTAACCTGACTGACCGACTGTGCCACCCCGTGCGGTCTCCTTCCCGCCAGGCTCCTTCCGCAATGCCGTAGCGAGCCAGTACTGTCACCCTCATTTTCCCGTATTTCCCGTATTTCGTATTTATACTCGTATCTAGATTTTTGGCATGTATTTTTATTTTTATTTTTTCTCAGCTTGTGGAATTTCAGTATTTCTCGTATTTTGGGTTTTGTCATGGCTCGGTTTTAATTGGTTTGGATTGGTTTGGGTTGGTTTGGTTGGGTTTAATAGGTATTGGATCACCTTAGCCTATGCTCCACCCTCAACACACCACATCCCCCCCTCTTTATAATCCTCACCTACCACTCTCTCTCTCTTCATTACCACCACCATTTATTTTCTTCTTCGTCTCCTTCCTCCACAACTCTCCACCCATAGGCAAGTGCATCTCGCCACTACATGAGAACCCTATTTTCTTGGTCCATTAGCTAGATTAGGACATGGTGATCAACATTAGTTCTTGGCTTTTTGTGATTTGGTGTCTCCATTGCTCTAGATCTAAGTTTTCCTATTTTCGGATTTTGTATGGTTTGATCTATTTTAGTTGGATGTTTATGGGTTTTGATGTTTCCATGTGGAAGAGCATTCAGTTTCACTCCTGTTGGAACCTTGGAAATCCGGATTTGGAGTTCGGATGGCTAAGTTGTGATGCTTTGAAGCTTTGGGTTCATCCTGGTGTTCTTGCTGTTTGGAGGAGACAGTGAGCAGTGTGCAGAGCTTCTTAGCTTACGCCACTGAGCCTTGGATACGCTTCCTGTTGGAAGCGTGTCTCCTGCGTGCGTGCTTTTGTGCGTACGCAAACTTGAGCGTGCGTGACTTCTCATGTACGCTGCTCCCTTGAGCGTGCGTGACTTCTCATGTACGCTGCTCCCTTGAGCGTGCGTGACTTTTCATGTACGCTGCTCACTTGAGCGTGCGTGACTTCTCATGTACGCTGCTCCCTTGAGCGTGCGTGACTTTCATATACGCTGCTCCCTTGAGCGTGCGTGACTTTTCATGTACGCCGCTCCCTTGAGCGTGTGTGACTTTCACCTACGCTGCTCTCTCAGCGTGCGTGACTTTTCACCTACGCTGCTCTCTCAGCGTGCGTGACTTTTCACCAACGCTGCTCCCCTTGAGCGTGCGTGACTTTTCACCTACGCTGCTCTCTCAGCGTGCGTGACTTTTCACCAACGCTGCTCCCCTTGAGCGTGCGTGACTTTTCATGTACGCTGCTCCCTTGAGCGTGCGTGACTTTTCATGTACGCTGCTCCCCTTGAGTGTGCCTTAGTATGCAGACTTGAGTGTGCCTTGGTACGCAGACTTGAGCGAGCCTTGCGTGCGTGCTTTTGTGCGTACGCAGCTCCCCTGCGTGCGTGCTTTTGCACGTATGCTGCCCCCCCTGACCCCTTGCTTAACCCATTGGCTCTTGGAATTTTGGTCTTATTTCTTTAATGCTTGGCTCTTCTATAGTCCTGTATATTGATATTTTATTAGATATTTTACGTCCATTTTATATCCTTACGCCTTTTGTCCTGAACTTGATAATCACGAATTTACTGGATATGTTTGGAATTGATAATTGAGCATGACCTGATAGTGGCCCGTCGTGGCGCACTCCTGACTAGTACACTTGATATGATAACCTGACCTGATACATCTTGAATAGCTGTTGCGACGACTACCTGACATGACATGACCTGTATAATTAATCCTGACATCGTGGGCGATTGTGCTTGTACAAATAATCTACTTGTCCTGTCTTGCATCATGTCTAGGAGGGGACTCCTGAGTACCACGGTCAGGAGTACCTACTGAATTGGACTAAGGTTAATAATTAGTATAATTCACTAGTCATGAAGAGATGTTTCCCAGTTACAGGCAATCTCGTTATCCCGGCCGCAAATGTTTGGACTTGTAGCCTGCCGACGAGTAGGGCACATTTCCAGCCCACTGTTATGTGGGGCACCCACCATTGTCACTTAAATAATTGAACTCTATTGTCACTATAATGTATTGTACTCTCTAGATTGTCACTATAATGATTGCCTGGATAACCTGGATAGCTGCGGGGCCTGTGACTACTTGGAGCATCTCATTGCATCTTGCTAGTAACTAGGATTGTGATAACCCTAGTTAGTTAATATAGAAAGCTGTAGGCAATGATTGGCCGTGATTGCTTGGATGGAGTCTAGTCCAGTTTAGTATTGTCTAGAATTGATTGATTGTAAGATTGTACCAGAATGATTGAATGATTGTCACTCCAGATTGTCACTATAATGATTGTCACTCCAGATTGTCACTATAATGATTGTCACTCCAGATTGTTACTTGACCTGATTTCTTATATTTATCTTGCCGATAAATGGTGAGAGAAACCAAGTTCCGTTCAGACGAAGGGTTACAACCCCGGTCCTTGTTTGGTTTACGGGTTGTAACCTAGCTATCTGAATAGTCCCATGGTTATCTCATCGTATATCATCCTATCATGCTTTTCCATATGTCCTGTCTTTTGGTGATTCTATACAAGATTGCCTTTTATAATTACCCATCATGCTTTTTCTTAAACTACTGTCTCTTATTATGTAATTATATTATTGTGCTAATTTGCTAGCTTTGGTTCTTATTTTGTGGCCTCCTTTGTGGCACTTGCTCTTCCTGGGGTCTGACCCAGCTGGTTTTGTATGGCCAGATACCGGAGCAGCAGCAAAGGATCTACCTGTCTTCCAGCCCGATGGTGGTCACCAGGCGTAACCAGGGCATCGAGTGGGTTTCTTTTGTTCTTCCACTGTAATATTATAAATTATTCTTTTGAGACGTTTAGCCGACGAGCAAGTGTTAGCTCGATTGTACTTACTTACTGTCTGCCTACGGGCTGTAACATGATTGACAAGCCCCGGGGGTTGATCATGTATGACTGAACTCTTGCTAGTCCTCACATTTTGTAACGACAAGCTTCATGATCATCTGGATATGTAATGTTTGGGACGCCTTACAATTGTATATTTGGAGATCTGATATCTTATGATTATTATTAGTTGGTTGAGATTGAGACAATAGGCTATTTTATGACCTTAAGAGACTGATGGATTGTAGTGAAACCCTCACATATCTAGACAGCTGTGACCGTATAGCGGTGTGGATTCCATTCCGTTATACGTAGCTGGCTATGTCTGCCCCCGCTCTCCAGAATTCTGGTTCTAGGGCGTGACAAGTACAGCCGCCGTGGCCGAGCGTCTGTCCCTTACCGTACCTCTACGAAGGCGCCGATCAGACTCTACCCCGAGCGTGCCGGCATCCACCAGCGATAGACTCACCCCTTACCTCCTCCCTCCGTGTCGATCTTGGCTGTGCCGCAGATCCGGTGTCGAACTCATCCGTCCGTCCTCTTTGGGACGCCCCGGCGTTAAGCAAGCACCGGTGACCTCCGTTGTCATGCCAGCCCGAGTGGGTGGCAATCCAGCCCTCACTGCCCGCGGGCATTCCCTTCCGCCGAATGCCTCCAGCCGGAACAGCCAGAGCCACCTGTTCGCAGTCGCCGATGAGTCGAGCGCAGCCCACTGTGCGGCTTCGTCGGCCCCATTTCCATCCGCCTCCAGTGCCACACCCTTCCGGAGTGCCGACCTCTCCTCCCTCGAGCACCGTGCCGCCACCGGACCTTCGCCGACGAGCGCCGTCTAGATCGCACCCCCTCCGCCGTCTGGATCCAGCCACCCCGGTTGTAATGACCCGCTTCGCCCTAGCGGAACACCGATTCAAATGGTAAGTGCAACGACTCAAACGAGCCGTCGACCCGAAGAGTTGGCATCGACCTGAAGAAGAATCGATGCAAGGCTTACATTGGCCCGTCGAAGATGAATCCAGACTTAGACTTTCAAAGGTGCGCTCGGAGTATCGTTCGGCCGATGCGAACATCGCTAAGGTGGGTGGCTCTGATGAACCCATCTTTGCTTAGCCTAGACACTTAACAATGAGGACACTATTACGAGAATCGCTAGACGATAACACCGTGCATATTAATAAATGACTCAACGCACCTAGCTAAGGGTTTAATCCCACCTTGTATGCTTGTATAGAATATGGAAAGGAACATGGAAAATATTAGAACTCTAGCACCGCGCTCCATGCTCGTGCTACGGCACAAGCTTACGTTCAAGTCCCTTACGCGTTCAACAATGAAACAATGAATGGATTACAACAATGAAACGGGAAGACTATCAACATAGTCGTTCCAAGTAGAGTATAGCAACATTGAAAGATTATGGGACCGATGGGTCGCCAAGGCGACTCCCGTACGGGGGAGTTACAAAATGTATAAATGAATGAATGAATGAATAAATGAATGAATGAATCAATGAACAAACGGACAAGTGAAAGAAAGAAAAGAATGAATGAATAAAAGATAAGGAAGAAAAGTGATGGTTAGCGACAGGTATGACGGGCACATGCAACGGGGCTCGCTACCCGCGCTGCACGGACGCGAACCTGGTCGATAACGCATTGTGGCTAAGGGTTAGCCTACGGCTCGGAGACAGCCGTTAAGTTAAAATTACAATAAAATACGAAATGGTCGTGGACGGCTCGTGCACGAGTGAAAAAGGGATTCCAAGGGCAGCGAACGACGATTTCGTGGTCGGCCTAGGCGGAATCATGGCCTACGGGCGGACAGGTGTACGGGCTTGGGCACATAACCAAACGTAGGGCCGGTTATTCAATAGTCTATCAAGGTGTACCAGCCATCACGCTTGATAGATGAGAATGCCACAGGGGAAAATATCCAAAAATGGCTGACATGCCAGCGACCGGTGCATATAGATTTAAGTAGACTTTGCTGGTGGCAATCCACGTGCAAGTCCTTGCATTGAAATCAAAGTAATCTAAGTTAACTTAATAAAGCGCCCTCTGAACAGACATTGAATGTAACCTACAAATGATCAAAAGCACTTCGGCAAAGGAGTTAGAAAACACGCCTATGACGCGCTAGGACCCGAGGCAGGGACACGCCCTTGACATTGAAAAGTTTACATGAATCACGTTAAGTTATTTTCTATGAATTGTTGACTAACTTGGTTTACTTTGGACAGGGAAGGCCGGACGGTATGTATGGGTAAGTCGTGCATGTATTTCCATACAACACATTAAATTTGGCAACACGGGATAGGTTATGAAATATGCATGCAACTGATCCTGAGGCAAGATTAGAAAGACAATGAATGATAGATGGTGCATAAAAGTAAATAGAACGTGTTTGGTAATGATAGCATTGTGGGCGAGCTAGCTTCCCCACCAGTGCATAACAATGTACTGATAACCCTACAGTCTGCTTGCAGGAAGCAGAAAACGTCGGCGGGTGCGGAGCTTTCCTCGAACGTGCTAAGACGCGGAGCTATCTCTGGGGCCTTGGAACGTTGCAGAAGCTGAAGCACCATATACAGGACATAATGTATCGGAACATCGCCATGAATCATTCCATCTTGTAAGCCACTTGGCACGCCTTTTATGTTTCAGAGAGAGAGAGAGCTTGAGCGACTTGTAAACTCGGCCTAGCGCCGCTTGTAAACTTCTTGAATATCAATAAAGAGTTTGAATTTGCTTCAATTTGTGTTCATTTACTTTCTGCTGCAAAATGGGGACACTCTGTGCGACTCTGTGGCCTAGCTCAAATCGGCCGTTTCTGGACTTGGCCTTGCACGGGCGCAACCTAGGCCCGGGCGGCATCACGCCTTAGCGAGGACGATCGCTCCTTCGGGAGCGGGGCATGACAGATTGGTATCAGAGCACGGCTTTACGTCCTTGGACTTCATTTCGATTTTCTCAGTTTTGAAAGCTCGATTTTGAAACAAAAGAAGTGTACGCTCTCTCTCTTTGTGCCTTGGGATGTTCCATGCAATAAGTCTAATATTTTCAAAAGCTTGTACAAGTACTCGGTCGAACGGGATCGCTAGGCGAAGGCCTTTGTGCCGAACCACGACGTACTTGAGTTGGAAGGGACCGATGCTAAGAGTTAGCAAAATGCAAGATGTGCTTGAATAACCTTACGCTGACAATAGCGAACGAGTACACGAAACCGAAGTATAGTTCGAACGGGATGGTTATGCATGTAGCCTTTTGGCTAAGTTCTGCCGAGTATTGCGCACCTAGACTTTATGGTGCAAACGAGTTACGAGCGAGATTGACTATCGCTTGGACGAGAATAAGGAAAACTTAGAACGTATGTTGATAGAGATGCTACTTGACCGGCGCTAAAGCGAACACGGGGAAATGGTTCTTAGATTTTGAAGAATGAGCGAACGCGTAATTGGACATGCCGATCGGGATTCGAATAACCTTTTGAGGATTTGTAGAATGACTTGACTCCGAGTGGTGTATGTGATAGCTTCGAAGAAGGAAAAGAGCGAGTGTTGGCGACTAATCGAGTGGCTTGAACCCTGAGTGGTGTATGGACGACATAGAAATTTGTTCGAGCGAGACTAAAGGATATACGAATAGAACGAGTATGTAGGCAAGCGATAATATCGCGTAAGCCTTAGAACGAGTAACGTTTAGTTGGTTTCGACTTCGAGAGTCTCAAACGAGATATCGTCTGACGAATTAAGAATGCGTAGTACGAATCATGAAACGAATGGAGGTCTTGGTCGAGGAAACATAGGAGATCGTGCAAGCGATTTTGAATTTAGTCGAAGGGATTGAAACTTGAGTTGAGGTGAAATACCCATGGACGAGATCGAAGATACCACGATCGAAAGATAGCGTGCATGGAAAACGTTGGTTTGAAGATACGAGGATGACTAAGGATTTGGAATAGATGTTGCTCAATGAAGAGTTAGCACGAGACAACGTGAATTGAGGAATTAAGTTGCACGACTCGGAATTCATTGTAAAAGGAAGATCGTCAGGTTATGTGCATCATCGATGGTATTGAGGCATATCAAAGATCGATGTACGATAACTCGGGGGTACTCCGATTCGATAAATGATGATCGTGTTAGAAGTTATTATTTCAAGGGATGCCATGTTGGAGATCTTGATAGAAATGAATATTTGGATGAAGAAGGGAGGTGACTTGATTGTTCGGTGATAACCACAACGACAACGATCTTGTCTTGCACGAGCGCAACTCCAGCCTCGCGCATGCGTCACGTCAGATTTGGGACGATCGTTCTGCGTGAGCGTTGGCTTGGTGATTCATGTCCAGCGGGAATGATCGAACTCGAAATACCTTGACATGGCAATTTTGATTGCTTCGACTTATGGTTTGAAGTGAAGGCAAATCGGAGGATTGATCAGACTTATGAGGGACAACGAAGAAAACTTGAGGATTGAGTAGACCCAATCCGTGTATCGAAATTGAGTAAGTCTAGATTTAACACAAGAGTTACGTCCTGATGAGGACGATTATTCTACGGGAACGTTGATATGGTGATTCATGTCCGCCGTAGATAATCAGACTTGCGTGAGATCGGGACGCAACATATTGCAAGGCTAGACGACCTTGTGATCGACTACGTGAATTGGATAGGATGAATAGGTGAATTATATCAAACGTACTTGAAGAGATAGACTATGGTAATTGCTAGTGCGGACGCACGAGATTGACATATCAAGGATTTGATTGAGGACAACCTATTATAGGATGACATTCCTAACGAGCTTGAACTTGGAACGGAGAATGTGTTGATACGAATAGGGTGAACGCTGCTTGATGTTTAGAAATTTGAGTGAAACAAACTTGGGTAGAAACTCCCGTACAAGCGAACAAATGGTTTGACCATAGGATTTGGGGCGAGCGTCGTACAATGACCTTGCACGATGAGCAATGGACTTGACGTGTAACTATGACCTTGTGAGCTGACCTAGCGGATAGGCGGACGACCCTATGCCGAGTGATTGAACCTGTGCGATGGCATTTACAGTATCGTCTAGACGGACGATAGACTTGGGCAACAAGACTTAGAGTAGGACGGAGAACTGGGAGTGTGCGTGAATGACGGTGAGATTGGCCCCAAATGAAGGAAAAGATAGGAATGGATGATGTGTAAGTAAAGTTGGGATAACGAACTGAATCATTGATTGGAAGACGTACTCGATGATATTGCAATACTTGGTCATAAATCGGACGAAAATTGCTTAAACTTGGTCGACTCGGCTAAGAAGAAATCGTATTGATTTCGTAGACAAGAACGCTTGAGAAATGAATCGAATCATCTCGATGATCGAGATAAACGATAGTGAGATGCACACAAGTTCGGTTTTAAATCGAAGTTAGCAAAACGATCGGCAAATCAAAACTATCACGAGTAGCTTGTCTGACTTTGCTAATCGCTAAGCTTGGTTGAAATGTATGTATTCGGGGGACACCTTGAATATGTGCACGATCCAAACTCAGCGATATGATGAACTCGAATGCAGCTGCAAGTGGGTGTTGCGATGCGCATGAACGAATGAGTGAGTTAACCTCAACCTACGACTCTCGTATTTGACGAATTACAACGCATCCCGTGCGACCGTTTCAATCTTATGATACGTCGAAATAGCAACCAGTCGAAGAAACATGACAATTGAATAAGCACCATCAACTCTGAAATGAATGAAAAGCCATTCAATAAAATCGACCAAACGTAGGCAACACGGAACTTGGAAAGGTATCGAGTATAAGTTCGATGCCATCGAACGGTAAAGCCATTCGATAGGAATTGTCTAAGGTAAGCACACGGCGATGAGTAAAGGAAGGTAGGATGACCCGCACTCAGGAAGTCTCGAGGACGAGACTTGTTTTGAGTGGTGTATTATGTAATGACCCGCTCCGCCCTAGCGGAACGCCGATTCAAACGGCAAGTACAACGACTCAAACGAGCCGTCGACCCGAAGAGTTGGCATCGACCTGAAGAAGAATCGATGCAAGGCTTACATTGGCCCGTCGAAGATGAATACAGACTTAGACTTTCAAAGGCACGCTCGGAGTATCGTTCGGCCGATACGAACATCGCTAAGGCGGGTGGCTTCGATGAACCCGTCTTTGCTTAGCCTAGACACTTAAAAATGCGGGCACTATCACGAGAATTGCTAGGCGATAACATCGTGCATGTTAGTAAATGACTCAATGCACCTAGCTAAGGGATTAATCCCACCTTGTATGCTTGTATAGAATATGGAAAGGAACATGGAAAATATTAGAACTCTAGCACCGCGCTCCATGCTCGTGCTACGGCACAAGCTTACGTTCAAGTTCCTTGCACGTTCAACAATGAAATAATGAATGGATTACAACAATGAAACGGGAAGACTATCAACATAGTCGTTCCAAGTAGAGTTTTGCAACATTGAAAGATTATGGGACCGATGGGTCGCCAAGGCGACTCCCGCACGGGGGAGTTGCAAAATGTATAAATGAATGAATGAATGAATAAGTGAATGAATGAATGAATAAGTGAATAAATGAATCAATGAACAAACAGACAAGTGAAAGAAAGAAAAGAATAAATGAATAAAAGATAAGGAAGAAAAGGGATGGTTAACGACAGGTATGACGGGCACGTGCAACGGGGCTCGCTACCCGCGTTGTACGGACGCCAACCTCGTCGATAACGCATTGTGGCTAAGGGTTAGCCTACGGCTCGAAGACAGCCATTAAGTTAAAATAACAATAAAATACGAAATGGTCGTGGACGGCTCGTGCACGAGTGAAAAAGAGATTCCAAGGGCAGCGAACGACGATTTCGTGGCCGACCTAGACGGAATCATGGCCTACGGGCGGACAGGTGTGCGGGCTTAGGCACATAACCAAACATAGGGCCGGTTATTCAATAGTCTATTAAGGTGTACCAGCCATCACACTTGATAGATGAGAATGCCACAGGGGAAAATATCCAAAAATGGCTGACATGCCAGCGACCGATGCATATAGATTTAAGTGGGCTTTGCTGGTGGCAATCCACGTGCAAGTCCTTGCATTAAAATCAAAGTAATCTAAGTTAACTTAATGAAGCGCCCTCTGAACAGACATTGAATGTAACATACAAATGATCAAAAGTACTTCGGCAAAGGAGTTAGAAAACACGCCTACGACGCGCTAGGACCCGAGGCAGGGACACGCCCTTGACATTGAAAAGTTTACATGAATCACGTTAAGTTATTTCCTATGAATTGTTGACTAACTTGGTTTACTTTGGACAGGGATGGCCGGACGGTAAGTATGGGTAAGTCGTGCATGTGTTTCCATGCAACACATTGAATTTGGCAACACGGAATAGGTTATAAAATATGTATGCAACTGATCCTAAGGCAAGATTAGAAAGACAATGAATGATTGACGGTGCACAAAAGTAAATAGAACGTGTTTGGTAATGATAGCATTGTGGGCGAGCTAGCTTCCCCACCAGTGCATAACAATGTACTGATAACCCCACAGTCTGCTTGCAGGAAGCAGAAAACGTCGGCGGGTGCGGAGCTTTCCTCGAACGTGCTAAGGCGCGGAGCTATCTCTGGGGCCTTGGAACGTTGCAGAAGCTGAAGCACCATATACAGGACATAATGTATCGGAACATCGCCATGAATTATTCTATCTTGTAAGCCACTTGGCACGCCTTTTATGTTTCAGAGAGAGAGAGTTTGAGCGACTTGTAAACCCGGCCTAGCGCCGCTTTTAAACTTTTTGAATATCAATAAAGAGTTTGAATTCGCTTCAATTTGTGTTCATTTACTTTCCGCTGCAAAATGGGGACACTCTGTGCGACTCTGTGGCCTAGCTCAAATCAGTCGATTCTGGACTTGGCCTTGCACGGGCGCAACCTAGTCCCGTGCGGCATCACGCCTTAGCGAGGACGATCGCTCCTACGGGAGCGGGGCGTGACACCGGCGCCCTATCAGCGCCGTGACCGACGAGCCCATCTGCGTCCTCCGACCGCCACGCCGCACCACCGCACCACATCCCTCCTTTCAGTCCGCTCCGCCGCCTCCGAATCCCAGCCCTGGACTCGCCGCCCCGGGCCTCTCCCGCCACTCGCCCTCTTCCTCGCTGAGCTACCACACCCACTGCTAGCGCCGATCGCGCCATGCGTCGACCGCCGACGACAACGTCGGAGGGCCGCCGCTGCAACCCCTCTCCGCCATCGATGTGAGTTCCCCTATTTTCCCTCTTCAAATCTCTCTCTCTCTCTCTCTTCTTGTGTGGCATTGGGAAGTAAATGCAAAAGTTTATTATCATATTTATTATTATTATTATTATTATTATTATTATTATTATTATTATTATTATTATTATTATTATTATTATTATTATTAATATTAATTATAACTACTTCCCAATCTCTCTCTCTCTCTCTCACTGTTAAAAATTGAGAGAAGAAGATTATTATTATCATTATTATTATTATTATTATTATTATTATTATTATTATTATTATTATTATTATTATTTTAATGTACTAATATTATTGTTAATTATCAAATCTATATATTTTAAAGCTTATACGTGTAGTTTAAATATTAAATTGGGCTTGGTCCCATATTATTTTCACATTGGTCTTAAACCCTAAAGGTAAATTTTTCTAGATTACTCATTAATTTCAAAAAATATTTTGACACGAAAGAAATATAGTTTCCAAATAATAAAATGATTATTTTTTTAATATTTTTAAAATAATTTTCTAAATTAATTTTGCTAATAAAAATATAGTTTCACTATCTAAATATTTTATTTTACTTAGTTTTTGCCTAAAAAGATTTTTTGACTTTAAAGTATTTATCTAAAGCTATTTTTACCAAAAATATATTTTTAGGTATTTAAACATTTCTTTCTCTAAAAATAGTACAAATTATCTTTCATCAAAATTTTCCCTTATTATTATCAAGGTTGGTCATGACTAAACTGTACTTTCCTATTTTCTCGTAATTTAGACGTACTCATTGACCTTGACTATTGGACAAACATGACTTCTCGAAGCATCGCACCACCCCAGGCGACCCACCAGGCAAGATACCTTGCCATCTTGTACTTATATTTGATTCATGATATTTTTTTAGTGTTTTACATTAGTAAGAGTGTGTCCAAGTATGACTTGGGTGCCATCGATATGTATATCGATTTTTGTGTGTGTGTGCATGTGTGTGTAGACCATATATGGTAGCTGACTTTTCCGATGTGTTGAAGTTATACTCCATAACTTCTTTAACCTGTTGACACGTCTCATACACGACACAAGAAGTGAGGATCATGGAGTTGGCACGAACCTACGTATTTGACTTGCTACTGATACAGGCGGTTCGTGTGTCGGTTCATTTATAAATTAACGGAGTCTAGATAGCGACTTGCATAGAGATATGGATTGCCAAGTCATGGATATGACTTGTGTGATACATGGACGGGGAGAACTACTGGGACGTATGAGCTAGCCCACAGCCTTCTAGTTGCCCGGTTATGGGTTTATGGTTTCCCTGTTATGGGTGTATCGCTAGAGGATATATCCATTGCACGGCCCTGACCACGCGTCAGATACGGTCAGAAGGTATGCTAGCGATACAAAGTATGGACTAGGGGATATATCCATTGCACGGCCCTGACCACGTGTCAGATACGGTCAGAGACGTATACTAGTTCATGTGAAAGCCTCTAGCTGATGCTATACTTTACTCCTACCCACTTATACGTTCCAGTATAGTTTTTGACTTGCATTACACCTAGATGGTTAGGTTCCATTTTGTTGGAGCGTGTGGTCTTTCCTTTGTCATGTTTCATTTACAGTTCATTATGGTATTGTTTTTATGTATCTTGTTACGTCCCTTTGAGGACTTGGTTATCTCGCCAGGTGTGCGTGTTCTTGTCTTTCGCAGGTGTTCTAGCCGTGGCCATGATCGTCACTATCTCTTCGAGGATGATTGTACTTTGATCGTCTTCGCCTCGTCCGTCAAACTTATTTTATTTTCCATGTATTTTTCCTTACTTGTTGGTATTGGATTTGTCTCCGTCCAACATATTTGTATCAAGAAAATTTATTATCATTATATGATATCTTTTTATTTTGTGTGGATGAGATTAGTTATGGTTCTACTGCATTTCACAGCTTACGTATATATACTATACGGCTGGCATGTCTACGTTCCTAGTCTTACGTATTTTGGGACTGGGGCGTTACATGTTTTTGTGGTGGCCCATGCAGGTCAAGTTTGCCATTTCGGTTACATGACTGTACCGAACGGCCCCGCAATCTAGGATTAGAGTCTAGAAATCTCATCCACTTACTTGATACCTTCTTTGATTCAAATCTCTGAACTCTCGTTCGACTTCCTTGCATCCTGCTTGATCTCTCCTACCGTAAAATTTACCTCTTATTTCATGCTTACAGACCGTTAGGAAGATGACTACACTGGTATATGTTCATAGGTCAAACACATGGCTTGGAAGATTTCATTGGCAATTAGCATGTATTAAAGATCATATTGGAGTTATAAAGACATTTTTACTGTAAAAATCAAAGGACCATATCTTCTTGATGTATGATCTTGTAGGAAGAACTAGTTGATTCCAAGTTGGATAGTAGCCACATGTCAAACTTATGAGATTGTTGGAATTTTATTACTACAAGAAGATAGCTAGAATCTATATATAAATGAGGAAAACAAATTGATATTTAATTTTGAGTTTCGAAAGTCTTGAGTTATGGAGTTATGATTACTCATCCTTGAAAGTCCTTGGAGAGATATAAAAATTCGTTTAAAGAGGATTTAAATATTGCAATATGATTACGATTTTTTTAGTTTGAAGTAAAAAAAGGGGGTTAAAAATATTTCGAATGATGTGAAATGGACTTGAAGAGAAATTTCAATAGTGTTTCATGAATTATGATCTATGAATTTATTTAGAGTTACAAGTTTGATTATGAACATTAACAATCTTGGTAGATTTGATTAGTGATATGCTAAGGTTCACTTCTTGAGATTGGTTTAAAGAATTTAAGATTTAAAGTCATGATGGATAAGAAACTTTTTAAGGAAAACTCGAGTTAAAATTTTTTTTAGAAGTATTCCACACTAGTTGCCATATCATGCGTGCCATGATAGTTGTATATACTCAAGTGTAGTAGTCATCTACCAAACATGTGATTATATCCCAATCTTGACTTACTCAACCTCGGCTTAATTCTTTCGACCCGATGAGTGCTTGTGATCTATTTAATTCCTTAAATACTTAAACTTGTGGTTTATCTCGAATGCTAGACCCAGTGCCACACCACACTACTAGCTTAACTCTTGCAAGTTGAGTAGAATGCCTCACGGTCTAGTATTTCCATTGACCTTATGACCTATTGAGGAACTTAGACTGTTTGTATTTCCTTTCTTCATTATCTAGCGTACCTATATTTTGACTAACTTGACTAACACCACAAATATAGCCTAGTTTTGCAAGCTCACCCTTTATCAAGCTTGTTCACGACCTATGTTATTGGAAGAGCTCCCACTAACATATTGTCTACTCAGAACCGGTGCATGATGGTCTGATCAACCTAGTGCACTTTGGTTCGTTATACGTGGATGGAGACATAGTTAAACTTGCCCTATAGAGTCTCATCCGTGACAGCCTTGGCAATTCTTTTTGAATTACTCACTCGCCTTTGAACCACATATTGGTATTCGAAAACAACTTCTTTGGACTCATATTGATTTTCGTCTTTTACCTATTTTAGACGAAGACGAAGACTTGATAGATAGACCCGAGGTATCACCTTTAGTGTCCCACCATCTATTGCCAAGATAGTTAGCCGTGGACCAACCAAGGTGGCTATATCCTCGTTTTGAACTACTCGTCGATTCCATATCTATTACCGCAACCTTCTATGACACTTGAAAATGATTCGTGTCCTCAACCTAGATATTTACCATGCAACCTTTTCCGAAGAACTATCTCTCCCAAGTTCCTAAGTTATTCTCTTGATCTACTCGATTTTTTGTTATCATGATTTATATACCTTAGCTAGCAATTCTCGTTTAATACCATATCCTTGACTTATCTTCATCGATTTCAAAATCACGACTTGTTAAATTGTCTATTTCATTGTCCATCAGATGCCTTGTTTATGTTTCCCAAAGAGAGATCCTTTTATCCTCTCAAACCCCCACTTATTTTTAATTTCGAGGACGAAATTCTTGTAAGTTGGGTAGGATGTAAACCCCCTAAATTTCTACTACGATTTTTTTATTTTAGTTTTGTATTTAATTTCGTAATTCGGATTTGTACGTCACATACGAGCGGCATTTGTCGTATTTTACATCACGTGCGAGTTGGCGTTTCGTAGTTCCTCGACGAATGCGAATATGTGCGAGTTACATATTTCTTAGAAAAACATTTTTGATTTTTATTATAAAGGAAGCATAGTTTTTCCAAATGTGTATATATATGATAAATACTCAATTTAAGGTTATGAGCAAAGAGAATTTCAAAACTTCATTTATTTTACCGTATAAAATGCTATTTTATATTTTTGTACAAATATAGTAGTAATTTAGAAAATGAGGATATTTTAAATATTTGCATACATGAATCTACATCACATATAGATTTTAATTTCTATTTTTTGAAATTATTTATTATATTATTTTCACAACTTATAACAAGATAATTTAAATTTGATTATTGAGATTTAAATCAAAATTTGATTGCTATGAGTATTTTTAAAGTTGATTATTGAGATTTAAATCTGATTACTTAGTTTTGATTATGTTGAAACCAATTTAAATAAATATGACTTTATCTAATGGGGAGTTTAAACAATCCTAATCCTAAATGAAATAGGGCTTCCACCTCCTATATAAGGAGAGCCCCCTTATTCTGTTTTTCTCCATAATTTTCCACAATCAAATGCTCCACCAAAAATATTAATTGTGCATCGTGTCTGTGTATATCCCTTCCTCCATTATTTTCAATTACTTATACATCACATCCACCACCGTGTCGACAATCCCGACACACGATCATTACCTCCACAGTTTTCCAATACACCGCCGCCACGTACTCCCGGCCAAATTCCCTAACACCACCATTACAACCACCACCCTCGCCTTCCAGCGTTAGAACTCCCTCTCACCTCCACGTCGCCACCCCCATGTACACCAGAACCACCGCCTCCACCGTCATCATCTTCGTCACCACTATCGTCGAAAACCTAAACCACCAGATAAACAGAAATAAAAGGGAAACCCTAACCTGACTGACCGACCTGCCACCCCGTGCGGTCTCCTTCCCACCAGGCTCCTTCAGCAATGCCATAGCAAGCCAATACAGCCGCCATGGCCGAGCATCTGTCCCTTTCCGTACCTCCACGACGGCGCCGATCAGACTCTACCCAGAGCGTGCCGGCATCCACCAGCGGTAGACTCACCCCTTACCTCCTTCCTCCATGCCGATCTTGGCCGTGCCGGAGATCCGGTGCTAAACTCCTCCGTCCGTCCTCTTTGGGACGCCCCGGCGTCAAGCCCGCACCGGTGACCTCCGTTGTCATGCCAGCCCGAGTGGGTGGCAATCCAGCCCTCGCTGCCCGCGGGCATTCCCTTCCACCGATTGCCTCCAGCCGGAACAGCCAGAGCCACCTGTTCGCGGTCGCCGGTGAGCCGAGCGCAACCCACCGCGCGGCTTCGCCGGCCCCATTTCCATCCGTCTCCAGCGCCACACCCTTCCAGAGCGCCGCCCTCTCCTCCTTCGAGCACCGTGCCACCACCGGACCTTCGCCGACGAGCGTCACCTAGATCGCGCCCCCTCCGTCGTCTGGATCCAGCCACCCCAGCGCCCTATCAGCGCCATGATCGACGAGCCCATCTGCGTCCTCCGACCACCACGCCGCGCCACCGTACCACATCCCACCTCTCAGTCCGCTCTGCCGCCTCCGAATCCCAGCCCTGGACTCGCCGCCCCGGGCCTCTCCCTCCACTCGCCCTCTTCCTCGCAGAGCTACCACACCCACTGCTAGCGCCGATCGCGCCGTGCGCCGGCCGCCGGCGACAACGCCGGAGGGCCGCCGCTGCAACCCCTCTCCGCCATCGATGTGAGTTCTCCTATTTTTCCCTCTTCAAATCTCTCTCTCTCTTCCTATGTGGCATTGGAAAGTAAGTGCAAAAGTTTATTATCAGATTTATTATTATTATTATTATTAATTATTACTACTTCCCAATCTCTCTCTCTCTCACTGTTAAAAATTGAGAGAAGATTATTGTTATTATTATTATTATTATTATTATTATTACTGTTATTATGATTATTATTATTATTATTTCAATGTACTAATATTATTGTTAATTATCAAATCTATATATTTTTAAAGCTTATACGTGTAGTATAAATATTAAATTGGGTTTGGTCCTATATTATTTTCACATTGGTCTTAAACCCAAAAGGTAAATTTTCCCAGATTACTCATTAATTTCTAAAAATATTTTGACATGAAAGAAATAAAGTTTCCAAATAATAAAACAATTATATTTTTTTTAATATTTTTAAAATAATTTTCTAAATTATTTTTGCTAATAAAAATATATTTTCACTATCTAAATATTTTATTTTACTTAGTTTTTGCCTAAAAAGATTTTTTGACTTTAAAGTATTTATCTAAAGCTACTTTTACCAAAAATATATTTTTAGGTATTTAAACATCTCTTTCTCTAAAAATAGTACAAAGTATCTTTCATCAAAAAATTTCCTTATTATTATCAAGGTTGGTTATGACTAAACTGTACTTTCCTATTTTCTCGCAATTTAGACGTACTCATCGACCTTGACTATTGGACAAACATGACTTCTCGGAGCATCGCACCACCCCAGGCGACCCACCAGGTAAGATACCTTGTCATCTTGTACTTATATTTGATTCATGATATTTTGCTAGTGTTTTACATTAGTAAGAGTGTGTCCAAGTATGACTTGGGTGCCATCGATATGTATATCGATGTTTGTGTGTGTGCGTGTGTGTGTGGACCATATGTGGTAGCTGACTTTTCCGATGTGTTGAAGTTATACTCCATAACTTCTTTAACCTGTTGACATGTCTCATACACGACACAAGAAGTGAGGATCATGGAGTTGGCACGAACCTACGTATTCGACTTGCTACCGATACGGGCGGTTCGTGTGTCGGTTCATTTATGGATTAGCGGAGTCTAGATAGCGACTTGCATAGAGATATGGATCGCCAAGTCATAGATATGACTTGTGTGATACATGGGCGGGGAGAACTACTGAGACGTATGAGCTAGCCCACAGCCTTCTAGTTGCCCGGTTATGGGTTCATGGTTTCCCTGTTATAGGTGTATCGCTAGAGGATATATCCATTGCACTGCCCTGACCACGCGTCAGATATGGTCAGGAGGTATGCTAGCGATTCAAAGTATGGACTAGGGAATATATTTATTGCACGGCCCTGACCACGCGTCAGATACGGCCAGAGACGTATACTAGTTCATGCGAAAGCCTCTAACGGATGCTATGCTTTATTCCTACCCACTTAAACGTTCCAGTATAGTTTTCGACTTGCATTACACCTAGATGGTTAGGTTCCATTGTGTTGGAGCGTGTGGTCTTTCCTTTGTCATGTTTCATTTACAGTTCATTATGGTATTGTTTTTATGTATCTTGTTACGTCCCTCTAAGGACCTGGTTATCTCGCCAGGTGTGTGTGTGTTCTCGTCTTTCGCAGGTGTTCTAGCCGTGGCCATGATCGTCACTATCTCCTCGAGGATGATTGTACTTTGATCGTCTTCGCCTCGTCCGTCAAACTCATTTCATTTTCCATGTATTTTTTCTTACTTGTTGGTAGTGGATTTGTCTCTGCCCAACATATTTGTATCAAGAAAATTTATTATCATTATATGATATCTTTTTATTTTGTGTGGATGAGATTAGTTATGGTTCTACTGTATTTCACAGCTTACGTATATATAATATACGGCTGGCATGTCTACGTTCCTAATCCTACGTATTTTGGGACTGGAGCGTTACACCTGTGCAACGCACAAACAATACGCGACAATAGGACACGCGCACGGCCTGCACGTACAGCGTGTTCGTGTCCTGTTTGGACACGGACACGAGCTCGATTCGAAGCACAAACTACGGTGACGTGATCCCTACATGTAGGGCTATCCAAATATATAAATAGTTTTGCAAATTATCAAGTTTCAATCTATTGAGTAATTTCATCGAACACCGTTGTAGCCTCGATACGTGTCCGATACGCACATCGAACGGACACAAAATTGAACAAAACTAAGCCTACAGGTCGAGGGTACCTAGATGCATGCTCTAATAAAGAAAAATCAGAACAAATAATAGTAGAACAAGATTTACCTATTGAGAGTTGGAATCTCAATAAAAGGAAATCCTCCAGCACTTTGACGACCAGTTTCTCCCAAACAAACGTCTCCAAATCCTTGCTATCAATGCTCCAGCAAGTTCTCCTCCTCCCCACGGTCGCAATGCAATTCGTTTGAGGTGAATATAATATCGGATGAGAAATTTAGGATTTTTGGAGAAGAGAGAAACTAGGGTTTGCACTTGTGACGGCTACAAACCAAAGCACAATGATATGAAAGGGGGGCTGCTGTGGCCGACCAAGGGGGCTTGATTAGGGTTAGGGTTTGCTCATTGGCCAATTGCACTCAAGTTGCTAAAAATGCCCATGTTAAAAAGGCTAAAAAGGCTTTATGGAAAATAGCTTTAAAATGATTTAATAGCTTCCTAATTTGGATATTGGCCCTAAAATAAAATCTAAAAGGCCAAGGATAATTCTAAATGCATGGTTAGTCTTCTACTCATGATTGACTAAGGTTAGACCACCTTCTACTACCAAAATCTTAATCAAGCCACACACCAATCAATTTAATTAATAAAAAAAAAGATTCAAATTAGCACATAATGACTAGAATACCCTTAATTAGAAAAATGAGTGTGACAAATCTACCCTCCTTAAAATAATTTTGTCCTCGAAATTAAAGTGGTCGTACTCCTTCTAGGTCAAACCCCCAACAATCATAGTCTTAAGAAAACTTATCTAAATCATGCAGTTGGAAAGATATCATAAAGGGTTATGGCAGGTAATATCAGTCTGAGGTCTCATCATCTAGCCATTATAGTCATACTAGATCAAAGTAGTCATAAGGTATCAAAATATACAAACAATATGGTAGGGTACAATAATCATCAAGACAGGATAAGGTATAGGTCAAGAACTCACCTCTACTAGGTCTGGTAGTTGGAACTCTCTCCTGGAGATAGGCCTCGACTAAGGGCAGGTGCAGTAGGACAATATAGCATCTTGTGTCCATCTGACCCACATAATAGGCACAATCCTAGTCTCTTCCTATAGTCCTTCCATGCATGCCTAGGCTTCTTACAGAAGGCACAAGTAGGCACTCGCTCAACTGGCCTCTGTTGGACAGGAATCTGAACTGGATAGGCTGGTCTAGGCTGGAAACCGGGGTACTACTGAGGCTCTGGGTATATACTACTCCTCGCCCTCTTGGGGCTAGGCTCTCCCCTCGAATGAATGTAATCCCACAACAGTTGGATACTCAGACTCTGCTATCTCATAAGCTTAGCCTGAAGTCTATGTACCTCCCACACATCCTGAAGAAGTCTGTAAATCTGAGCCCCATCAGGAATGGCATGGGGTACCAATCCAGGAGGTAAAGGGAGGCCCTCAGTCTCCGGCTGAACTGCAACCCTCTCCTGAAGGATAGGAGATGGAGGAAAACTCTCCGGTGAGGCTGCTAACACCTCCTGAGCAATGGAAGGGAGAAGTACAATCTCGGTCTCATTCGAAACTGCAGATGTGTACTAGGGATAGACTCTGGTCATGGGTGCCATACTGGAAAAGATAAGAAAAACAATAAATCATCGGGCTGTAAAGCAGTCCATCATCCTATATGAAAACTGGTAATTATCAAAAACAACTGAGAATTAACTATATAGGGTTACTATTTCAAAGATGATCAAAATCGAAGGTTTAAAGCACGACTGTCAATAGCATTAAAATCCAATCACGATATATATAAAAGAAAATTTAGTCCTGACACGATCTAAATTGATCAATCTCTGGGTAAATCAAGATTTGGGCAAGATGGGGAACAAGGACATCGAAGTCTGAGCACGAGCATCCAAGGATGGAGATCTAGGTCATAATTAAATTTAATTCAATTGAGTACGACCCAGGATATTAATATGATAAGGAAAGGTGACCAAAGTCGATTGGTCGTGATCAAGGGAGTTAGGATTCAATGATATTGAAAACTTTTAAAGGACAATTCAAAGATATGGAATAAGTCAATTTCCTCCTTTTGATAGGGAAAACAAAAGATAAGGTTTCATAGGCAAGTTAATCATCTCTCTCTGATACCATCAAGCTTATCTAATCATCATTTGTCAATCATATCTTTATCTCATAAGTCCAAATATGAAAATCGACCTTTATATGACTACCACCAAGAATTTATACCCTTTCGTTATGAAGATTGGACCTTGTCATGATCATCATAGGCTCAATTTCTAAATTCCAAAACATTACTCATGTATCATACCCTTTTATTTATTAGCACTCAATACTAACTACTTAATCTTCTTTAAATCCAAATTCTTCCACCTTGTCCTAAATTAGATCCGAAACCTCTAAATCAAATTTTATGAAATCCTTGAACTTGTTCAAATTACTCTCCTCATGTTATTCAATCTAAAACTACTAGGCCTTACAAAACTTATTCTCCATTATAAAATAAACCTTCATATTTCCTTCAACGTACACCCTCAACTATTATTCTCCTTAAATTTAAAATTTTGTCAAAAATCTCTATATTTTCTATAACTAAAAAATTCTTGTGTTCTTTTTGTTCTTAACCATTTTCTTGCAATATCTTATTCAATTTTGTATTGCCATCGAATACAGTTAAAATCTCTTCTCCATTGCTAAATCCCTAAATTTAACATCATAGCCTTAAAGTAAAACGTCTCAAGAATCAATAACCAAAAATTATCCAAGTTCTCAAACTATGTCGACCTCGAATATCCTCGTCAGTTAGGAAATACATCTAAGAATTATTCATACCCAAAGTATTTCTCTGTGTGATCGTTCCTAAATTGATAATATAAATCTCTTGATTGCATTCTCACTTTTTACCACATCTCTATCTCAAAATTCTATATCAAAGACTAACATTTAGATTCCTACCAAGATTACCATATGTTAACAAATTACGTCCTTTCCGAGCTAGATGATTTACGTTACTTTCTCGACCCTTCCAAGGTAAAAAGGTATGGAGATTCAAAGGTTTCAAAGTATAGCTGACAGAATTAGATATGAGATAGGTGATTGATGTAATTGGGACAGAGTTAACTAAGATAAGAAAAAAATGGTAATACAGGAAATAATGGCAAGAACGAAGTAATGATAAAATATGTTCTTGCTCCTTTGTTCAAAAGGAATGAACCAATTTTAAGATATAATCTGATAACCATACACATTTTCCTGAAATCATGTTACTAGAATTTTGCCATGCCAGTAAGCATAGCTGTAATAAACAATAGAGTTTGTAACTAAGGTATACACCCTATAATTATGTCATTTTGAATTCTTGCCACGCCAATCGGTATGGCTGCAAAAAAATTTAGATTCCATAACTAGTATATATATATATCTAAATCAGGCTCTATGTCCTTGTCATGCTAGCCAGTATGACTGCGATAAATTCTAACTCCACAATTAAAGTAGACATTTACCTTTCTCACTATCCTTATCAAGTATGTTATCAGGTTATACCTTAAATTCCAAAAATAAAATAAAGATATATATATATATATATATATATATATATATATATATATATATATATATATATAAGTACAAACTCAAAAATATATATATATATATATATATATATAAGTACAAACTCAAAGTTAACAACTAATCATCAAAATTCAAAATTCAACAATGAATCCATCAAAATCAAATTCAATAACAAGGAGTAATGGGTGAATCAAATCAAGGGAAAAGATTTCAAATCGAAGTTAAAATAAGATTCTCAAGGGTCATCCCAGAAATCTCTCAAGGAATCCTAACAGTGATTGAGTATCCTCTCATACTAACACTTTACTTTTTATACTCTATAGCAGGCTCGTAGTAGTACTAATGCGACTCTGGACCTGCATGGGCCACCACTAAAAATGTGTCACGACCCGTACCCAGTGTAAGGGCACGAGAAGTGGGTACGTCCAGCCTACGTCGCAGTGTCAGCGGTAGAACATTGTCCTAGGTTACAACATCTAACATAATGTGAATATGCTCTAAAAGGAGAACAATATATAAAGTACAACTCAATCACCATATCTAAGATGGAATAGAAGATAAGATAATCTCGAGAGAGAGTCACAAATATGAATAACAAGTCTCGGTATAAACCACACCATAAACAATATTTCAATACAATCTCAAATGTCTCATAAATTTAGATAATAAGATAAGTCTAGACTATGCTAATGGCAAGTCTTCAGCGACTACTGGATCCTCCTGAAGGTCCAGGTCACCTGTGTCAACTAGTCCTACTCCATAGTAAGTATCGCAGTAATCCTCATCATCAGTAATATTTTCAACTGGTCCGGTCAGGACAGGAACGAATTGTCACTACCATATTTTAGCTTGAGGGTATTTTGCTCATTTTGTTAATTTTGAATTTATTTTGATTTATTGGAGTGATGATTGTTATTTTTGACTTTTTATAGTTGAGACTTTGGAGACTAACCTAGATGTTGACTCTAGCTATGGTGACTTGATTAGCATGGTGGGACCCTAGTCTAACTTAAGTCAACCCAAGTTAGTCATTTAGAATCAAGTTTGAAATAGGAGAATAAAGACTAGGTTTAAGGACTTGACTTATGAATTGATTTCCTTTACCAATACAACTTGGCCCAAAGCCCACTAGACTAAACCCTAACCCTAATTTACACTTATCTAGGCCGGCCACCTAGGGATTCCTAACCCTATATAATATCTCTTCCTTTGGTTCTTGCATCTTTTGTATTGAATCAACTTGTGGAAAAGGAAAGGTATTGCCATTATTTTCCAATCCCTAACTTTTCTATTTTAATTCCTTTTTGACTCTAGTTTCTTGCATTAGAGTCTAATAGTACTCTATTTTCTGATTATGGAGAGAAATCTCAGCTTTTGAACAATTTGGAGATTTGGGCTAGCAAGGAGAATCATCCTATTTTGGTGCTTTTCTTGCCATTTGACATACTATAGGTAAACCCTCTAAATTGTGTTTTTATTCTAATTTCTTTGCATCCTAGCCTAGATCTAGGTGTCCCCTAGCTGTGGTGTGTGATTTGTGTAAAGTTGCATTGATTTCGTGTCCATATCGGACACGTATCATAACCTAGTCCTAGGTGTTTGTGGAAATATCTCAAAGGATTTTATTTTGTTATTTTTGAAAAGTATTTGAATAAAAATGTTGTTTTATATGTACACTTAAAATTCTCCCATGACTGAGTCCAATTTTGAGCCATGTCCATGTCCAAATAGGACACGAACACACTCACAGCAGGCTCGGGCAGTGCCCTGCTGCTCGGAGGGTTATTCTCCTCGTACAATACGCGTGGGAGGCTGCCACTTGGCGGGGAGGTGGGGGCCATGACTGACATGTCAGACCCCAGGCCTCGTGTCAAGGCATTGCGTATCGGACACAATATTTGGCTCGTACGCATGTTGCACTGTCGGATTCATGCACTGACATGTGCCTCGTGTCCACACAAGATACCACATGGACACGCCATAGTGTGAGTAGTGTGTAGCCCTAGTGTTAAGCTACATGTGGACATGACCACATGGACACACGTGTCGTGTGTCGTGTCCACGAATTCAGTGAACACGTGTACAAGAACTGTGCACTGGATTTTGTGGCTCGTGTGTTAGAATGGGTTTGGACACGTTTGTGTCTAGTTCTTGGACACTGGAATACACCCACGACACACTCTCATAAAACACATGTATTACCGACCATTGAAATCAAACATTAGTTGTTTTTGAATTCGAATTTAGGAAATCCCTAATATTTCTGATACCTAGGCCTGTCAATTGATTTTCTGAGATTCGAAATGTGTTAAATTATTTTCCCTTGATGATTAATTACAGTGATGTTCACCTATATGCATCCGAGATTAACCTACATGTTAGGGTTCATGTTGGCATGAGGATTTGGGGTTTCGAATTAGCATTTGGGTTGTCTAAATAGGAGCCAGACACCACTTCTCAGGCAATATTTCATTCAGATACTCAGGATATCAGGCAAGTACATTCTCTGACCGTTTCATACTTGATTGGATTTACATTTACGCTCTAGATTACTTTACTTGATGTTGTTACGTTGTTAACACGGATTGGTACTATATGGATTCCTTCATGAGACGTTATCCCCCTCGGGAGCATCGGGTTATAGTATGTCATGTGTATTTCACTTTCATCATGTACTCCGGTGCTTTCACCATTCATGTGCACTCTCGTGATTCATATACTCTCATGTTCACGGAGCCCCCATGTATACAATTATGTATACCCTATTATGGGCCTTCGTATGATATAATGTGTAATAACATAATCTGTCTAGATCCTTGTGTATTGATTGGGGTGCAGGGGAGTATAAATGGTCATATGAACAATTCCAAAGTAGTATACTCATGTGCAAACTCTTAGATTACTCATGTGCAAATTCAAGCCGTTCACATGTCTATCTTGTACTCTAAATCACTAGTTTACTGTTAGTTCTCTACTTATAGTATCTATTTACATTACAGTTCTCTCTCTTTTACTCATGTATATTCTGCAGTATTTCATGTACCTTACTCTATTGTATATTTATATATCCTGTCATATTATGAACTGCGTGAGATGTACTGTGCCCGCTCCTATCCTGACTGGACCTGTTGAAATATTACAGATGATATTGAGGAGTTCTGTCCCACTTACTATGGAGCAGGCCTAGATGATACATGTGAGTTGGACTCTCAGGAGGACCCGGCACTTGCAGAGGATATTACCCCAGTAGTCTAGGCTAGTTAGCTAGACCAGTATCTTATTTATCATCATGTCTTGTTTGGATACACTTGTACTTATTTGGGAATTTATTATTCTACATATTGTGGAGTTGTTTATCTTAGACATTTAGCTCTCTCTCTTATCTTGTATTTCATCTGTGGATTCTGTTGATTATCAATCTACCTTATCGTACATTCTACCTTAGCTGTGATTGAGTTGTACTTAATATTATTCCTCTATTCGGAGAGTATAACTGTACAGGTACCTTATAATTGTTATATGTATGTGACCTAGGACATCGTTCTACCGTCGACACTGCGGCGTAGGCTAGACGTAACCACTTCTCGTGCCCCTACACTAGGTGCGGGTCGTGACACATTTTTAGTGGTGGCCCATGCAGGTCTAGTTAGAATTGCGGTGGTATTCGAACTAGAGTATCTCTGCAGCCTGCAGTAGAATTAGGATATGTTTGAAGGTACTCAATCACATTAGGAAAAACTCTTAATCAGATTCCTTTTATCTAAATTTACTGCTTATTATCTTCCTTTGAATATAAATTGTCCTCCTTTGCTATTTCGACTCATTCTCAGAAATTATTTTCTTGTTTAATTTGTCTCCAGGATGGTCGAGACTAGATCACAATGCCCTGGTCAGGGGGACACTGATGAGAGGTCTGCCACCGTTCGTCCTCAGCAGCCAGCCCCCAGTACCGCAGCCCCAGTCATGCCAGCTGGGGTAGGTTTTTTAGCTGCATTCGGAGGAGCCCCTCCACCAGCAGTTCGCAGGCAGAGTTCGGTGATTCTAGAGATGCTCCAGCAGCAGCAGCTACCTTCGGGGACCGTTGACGCAGTCCAACTGTTCACTTTCTTCCAGCAGTTTATGGAGGCCCAGCAGCATCAGACTGCAGACTTTAGTCGGGACAGTCCTTGACGACAGTTGAGAGGGCAGCAGCTCAGCCTGCGGTAGTTCAGCAGCCATATCAACCGAGGAAGAAGGGCATCCAGGACTTCCAGAAGATGTACCCGAAGGACTTCAGGGGTACAGAGGGTATCATATACGTTGATGAGGGGATTGAGCATATGGTAGAGATTTTCAGGCTGGCAGAGATTCTAACGAGGCTACAGATCAAGGCGGCGGCCAGTATAATACGAGATTTGGCCCGCACTTGGTACCAAACAGACCCGAGGGTTGGTACGGTTGGGCAGACTTGGGCAGCCTTCAAGAAGCTGTTCAAGATGAAGTTTTTCCCAAACACAATGCTTGGTGCCCTCGAGACTCAGTTTGAGGCTTTAGTACAGGGCAGTCAGAGTGTCGAGGAGTATGCTGGGGAGTTCTGCGGTCTGGGTAGGTTTGTCGAGGGGTTATCTGAGGCGACGAAGGCCCGAAGGTTCAGAAAGGAGAGGTGCAGTCCTATGCCAATAGTTCCCTCAGTGCCACTTTTGAGGAGATCTTGGTAGGTACCTTAGCAGCAAAGGATGATCTTGAGTTAAGGCTCAAGAGGGGGCGAGACACTTAGGGAGCCAGTGGTAGCGGAGGACCAGCCAAGAGGTCGCACTTTCAGGAGCAGTACCAGCGGAGACAGTTCCAGGGTCAGGGTCGTGCACCTTTCCAGCAGGTGCAGCAGTAGCCGAGGGTTCAGCCACAGGCACTTACGCAGCAGCCTGTCAGTTGTGATTTCTGTAAGAAACTAGGGCATGTTTGGAAAGACTGTAGGAAGAGGCTCGGAAGGTGCCTACTCTGTGGTTCGACAAAACACCAATTGAGGGAGTGCCCTCTATCTTCAGGACGAGCAGCTCAGGGAGCAGGGGCCAGTGCCCCAGCAGTTCAGCAGAAGGGACCGTTGTCGACTCAGCAGCAGCGGTTCGTGCAGCACCAACAACAGGCCAGGGGAGGCCAGCAGGGGCGAGCTTTCGTCATGGCGACTAAGGATGCAGAGGCTATTGGGGAGCTGATTGTAGGTTCTGTTTTACTCGACTCTATTCTAGCTTTCGTCTTATTTGATTCAGGGGCTTCCTACAGTTTTGTGTCTATATCATTTGCTATTAGATACTGCCTAGTATCTGAACCATTACCTAGGACCTGCAAGATCACGACTGGGGGTGGTATTATCCTCGTGAGTGATGTTTGTAGAGTACGGAGTGTTATTTTGGAAGGCCAAGAGTTGGAGGCGAGTCTGCTCATAATGCCACTATCGAACTACGATATCGTATTAGGTATGGATTGGTTGAGCAGGCACCACGCCAGCATAGATTGCAGTGGGGGTAGAGTTTTGTTCGGAGCGCAAGGAGAGCCAGAGTTCGAGTTCACCCGATGGCAGGCAGAGCAGAGCAGCAGACTTTTCTGTGGAGTTTCAGTCGAGGAGCAAGCGGTTCCCCATCCTTTGATTGCAGAGTTCATGGATGTCTTTCTGGAGGAGTTGACAGGGCTTCCACCGGACAGGGATGTTGAGTTCTCAATAGACTTGGTTTCAGGCACAGAACCGATTTCTCAACATGTCTATCGAGTGAACAATAGTAAGTTACTAGAATTAAAGAAGCAGGTGCATCAGCTGCAGGACAAGGGCTTCATCCGATCGAGTTCTTCACCTTGGGGTACTCCGGTACTCTTTGTACCCAAGAAGGCTGGGTCGGTACGGATGTGTATCGACTACAGGGCACTCAACAACCTCATGATCAAGAACAGATACCCACTATCACGGATATATGATCTCTTCGATCAGTTTAGCGGAGCTTGGGTTTTCTCGAAGATTGATTTGAGGTCAAGTTATCATCAGGTAAAGGTGATGAAGGAGGATATCTCGAAGACCGTATTCAGGACGCGGTATGGTCAGTTTGAGTTCTTGGTTATGCCGTTTGGGCTCACCAACACCCCGACGATATTTATGAACTTGATGAACAAGGTGTTCCACTAGTACTTGGACAAGTTTATGGTGGTGTTCATCGATGATATCCTGGTGTATTCGAAGACTGAGGAGGAGCATGAGGAGCACTTAAGAGTGGTTCTAGAGACACTCAGGAGGAAGGAGCTTTATGGCAAGCTCTCGAAGTGCGAGTTCTTTCTGGACAGAGTTGACTTCATGGGTCATATGGTGACTGGAGATGGGATCTCAGTGGACCCGAAGAAGATCACGGCAGTTGAGGCTTGGTCGGCACCGAGCTCAGTAGCAGAGATCAGAAGCTTCTTGGACTGGCAGGCTATTACAGGAGGTTCGTGCAGGATTTTTCTCGGATTGTAGAGCCGTTGACTAGGCTGACCAGGAAGGATGTAGAGTTTGTTTGGTCAGAGGAGTGTCAGGTCGCTTTTGATGAGTTGAAGAAGCGGCTGACGACAGCTCCGATTCTTACCTTGCTATCAGGATCAGGAGGATTCACTATCTACAGTGATGCCTCAGGGAAGGGTTTGGGTTGTGTCTTACAGCAGCATGGGAAGGCGATTGCCTATGCTTCCAGGAAGTTACGTCCCAATAAGAAGAACTGCCCTACCCATGACTTGGAGTTTGCAGCAGTGATATTTGCTTTGAAGTTGTGAAAATACTACTTATATGGAGAGAGGGTGGAGATCTTCACAAATTATAAGAGCTTGAAGTATGTGTTTACATAGAAGGAGCTCAACATGAGGCAGCGCAGGTGGTTAGAGTTGATGAAGGACTTCGACATCTCACTACACTATCACCCAGGGAAGGCCAACTTGGTTGCCGATGCCTTGAGTAGGTATCCGACAGCCAAGTGTTTGACTATGGACTGTCATTTGCTAGCAGATTTGGAGAGCCTAGGGATTGAGGTAATTGTGCCAGGAGTTCAGATGCAGATGTAGGGCCTTCAGATTCAGTCGAACTTGATGGAGAGGATCAAGTCGATGCAGTTTGAGGATGTTGCTCTGCGGTGTATCCGATAGCAGGTTCGAGTAGGGCTGGTGGATGGTGAGTTTACTCTTGCAGAGGATGGTGCTTTGAGGCACAGTTCCAGGCTGAGTATGCTCAGTGGAGAGCTCAGGGAGCAGGTCATGCAGGAGGCCCACCGATCTCAGTACTCTATATATCTTGGTGCCAACAAGATGTACAGGGATCTGAGGGAGCACGTCTGGTGGTATGGAACGAAGCGGAAGGTAGCTCGCTTCGTAGCCAGATATTTGGTCTGTCAGCAGGTCAAGGCAGAGAAGTAGAGGCCAGAAGGTTTGTTGCAGCCATTGCCTATTCCAGAGTGAAAGTAGGAGCACATCATGATGGATTTTGTATCTGGATTATCGCGTACACCAGGAGGAAAAGATGCGATTTGGGTCATCGTAGACGGGTTGACCAAATCGGCCTATTTTTTGTAATTTAAAGTGGGTACGTCTACTGAGAGGCTTACAGAGATGTATATGCGGAAGATTGTCAGGATTCATGGAGTTCCGGTCAGCATCATCTCGGATCGGGATAGTCGCTTTACTTCCTATTTCTGGTGGAGTCTGCAGACTAGTTTGGGCACTCAGCTCAAGTTTAGTACTGCATACCACCCTCAGACAGACGGACAATCAGAGAGGACTATTTAGACGCTCGAGGATATGCTGTGGATGTGTGTCTTAGATTTCGGAGGATCCTGGGAGGATTACCTGTACTTGGTGGAGTTTGCTTACAACAACAGTTTTTATGCCAGCATTGAGATGTCACCTTTCGAGACGTTGTACGGGCGTAGGTGTCGTACACCCTTATCTTGGGATGATATTGGAGAGCGAGCTTTATTGGGACCTGAGATGGTTGTTGACGCAGCCGAGAAGGTGAAGCTCATCAGGGACAGACTTCGTGTGGCGCAGGACAGACATCGGCATTGGGCCGATAGGCACCGAAGGCCTTTGGAGTTTGAGGTACAGATTAGAGGTAGGATTTTAAGTTGGTTGTTTGTTTGTGTTGTTTGATCATGTTTGATTATTTAGTAACTTGAGACCTTGTTTGTGTTTAATTCGGAGACATGGTTTTTCTGAGGATATCTCCGACTCGTGGTACCATACGTTTTGGTGGAGGTGGAAAGCTTAGCCCGTGCTTCATCAGACCTTTCATGATCATAGGGAGAGTCAGTGACGTGGCATACAGGCTAGACTTGCCACCTACACTAGTGGGTGTCTACGACGTATTCCACGTATCACAGTTGAGATGGTATGTGGCTGATCCTAGCCATGTACTTGACCATTCGGAGATTGAGGTGGGACCTACTCTCAGTTATCCAGAGCAGCCATTAGAGATTCTGGATCACCAAGAGAAGGTACTGAGAAATTAGGTGATACCCTTGGTTCGTGTCGCATGGAGGCATCGTTCTCCAGGAGAGTCTACCTGGGAGCGGGAGGATGAGATGCGCGAGCGATACCCATATCTTTTTGGACCTTGAGGTATTATTGTCTATTCTTCTCATCAGTTTAGTTTTGCCTTTTAATTTCGAGGACGAAATTCTTTTAAAGAGGGTAGATTTGTCACTACCACATTTTAGTTGGAGGGTATTTTGGTTATTTTGAATTTATTTTGATTTATTGGAGTGATGATTGTTATTTTTGACCTTTTATAGTTGAGACTTTGGAGGCTAACCTAGATGTTGACTCTAGCTATGGTGACTTGATTAGCATGGTGGGTCCCTAGTCTAACTTAAGTCAACCCAAGTTAGTCATTTAGAATCAAGTTTGAAATAGGAGAATAAAGACTAGGTTTAAGGACTTGACTTATGAATTGATTTCCTTTACCAATGCAACTTGGCCCAAAGCCCACTAGACTAAACCCTAACCCTAATTTCCACTTATCTAGGCCGGCCACCTAGGGATTCCTAACCCTATATAATATCTCTTCCTTTGGTTCTTGCCTCTTTTGTATTGAATCAACTTGTGGAAAAGGAAAGGTATTGCCATTATCTTCCAATCCCTAACTTTTCTATTTTAATTCCTTTTTGACTCTAGTTTCTTGCATTAGAGTCTAATAGTACTCTATTTTCTAATTATGGAGAGAAATCTCAGCTTTTGAACAATTTGGAGATTTTGGCTAGCAAGAAGAATCATCCTATTTTGGGGCTTTTCTTGCCATTTGACACACTATAGATAAACCCTCTAAATTGTGTTTTTATTCTAATTTCTTTGCATCCTAGCCTAGATCTAGGTGTCCCCTAGCTGTGGT
>JANAVB010043417.1:9203803-9246655 GCA_029216955.1 Iris pallida
AGAGATTTGTGTGGGTGTGTGTCGACAAGTGGCTGTTGTGAGGGTTCAAAATTGAGAACAAAAGCTAAATATTTAACTATGAGACTATACCATATATATATTTTTTTTTCTATACCATATATATATATATATACATATATATATATATATATCTATCATAAAGTAACTTATACATATATATAGGCATATACACAAATACACATATATGTAAAGGAAGTTGGTCACTCGAAGGGGGAATGAAACTCGACTCTGAGATTACGTATCTCGACTAACTCACCAACGTATCTATTTATATACATATAGATATATATATGAAATATATATATACACACACACACATATATATATACTTAAAGAGGAAAAACCCAAATATATACATAAATAGTAGATAAAATAAGGTATAAACCCAACGACCACTCCCCGCAAGTCCAGAACCTAATTAACCTATAATAAACTCAGAAATTATAACTAAAATCTCAGGAAATCAAATTATGACAAAAATCAATTCGATATATATATATATATTCGAAAACCGAAATCTCAACTCGAGACCAAATCACAAAATACCCAACTAGAACCCGAAAAACTTGGCAAACACGAAGGTCTATACATGTGTGACATGCTCGGGTACACACGGGGTCGAACCCGTGTCCGTATCGTGTCCATGGAGAGAGTATCGGAAAACTCGATATGCGGGTCAAATGAATTGGTGCGAGTTCGATTTCTCGCTCAATTCCGAACCGTTTCTCATGAAACTTCGCGTACACTAGGCTAACATGTCCCCGACCTAGTGGCCGAGTTAGCATGTGGCCAAGTGTCGTGTCCGACGTGTACGAAGCCCGTGTCCACGTGCGGCCTGTCCGCGGATGCGCGTACGTGTGTCGACCAGTGCGGTCGCGATCTCTCACTCGATTCGAATCGAGATGACATAAAACTTGGGGGACATGTCCATAGACGTTTCCTCCACCTACACGCCAAGTGGCACATGGCCATGTGGCCTGTGCATCGCGCAAACAACATGCGGCAGCAGGGCACGCGGCTTGCGCGTACAGTGTGTTTGTGTCCTGTTTGGACACGAAAACGAGCCCGATTTGAAGCACAAACTATGGTGTCGTGATCCCTACATCTAGGGCTATCCAAATATATAAATAGTTTCACAAATTGTCAAGTTTTAATCTATTGAGCAATTTTATCGAACACCTACGTTGTAGCTCTGATACATGTCCAATACGTGTCCGATACGCATATCGAATGGACACGAAATCGAACGAAACTAATCCTACAGGTCGGGGGTATCTAGATGCATGCTCTAATGAAAAAAATTAGAACAAACAATAGTAGAACGAGATTTACCTATTGAGAGTTGGAATCTCAATAAAAGGAAATCCTAGAGCGCTTTGACGACCAGTTTCTCCCGAGCAAACATCTCCAAATCCTTGCTAGCAATGCTCCAGCAAGTTCTTCTCCTCCCCACTATCGCAACGTAATTCGTTTGAGGTGAATCAGATGCCGAATGAAAAAGTTAGGATTTTTGGAGAAGAGAGAAACTAGGGTTTGCACTTGTAACGGCTACAAACCAAAGCACAATGATATGAAGGGGCTGTTGTGGCCAGCCAAGGGGGCTTGATTAGGGTTAAGGTTTGCTTATGTCCCAATTGCACTCCTTAAGTTGCTAAAAAGGCCCTTGTCAAAAAGGCTAAAAAGGCTTTATGGAAAATAGCTTAAAAAATAATTTAATAGCTTCCTAATTTGGACATTGGCCCTAAAATAAAATCTAAAAGGCCAAGGATAATTCTAAATGCATGGTTAGTCTTCTACTCATGATTTACTAAGGTTAGAACACCTTCTACTACCAAAACACCAATCAAGCCACACACCAATCAATTTAATTAATAAAAAATAAGAAAAATCAAATTAGCACATAATGACTAGAATACCCTTAATTAGAAAAATGAGTGTGACACTTTGTTTGATTCCGGTGCTACACACAGTTTTGTGTCTATTTCTTTTGCTCTTAGACATAATATTATTACTAAATATCTGGATAGGACTTGCAAGATTATGACCGAGGGAGGCATTATCCTGGTTAATAATATTTGTAAAGGGCGGAGATTTATACTGGAAGGCCGGGATTTGAGTGCATGTTTGCTCATAATGCCACGTCTGAGTTACGATATGGTACTCGATATGGATTGGTTGAGCAGGCACAATGCTAGTATAGATTGTAGAGGAGGCAGAGTTTTGTTTAGACCGCCGGGAAAGCCAGAGTTTAAGTTCACTAGAGGAGCAACGGAGCCGGAAGATGGATTCTGTGGAGCCTTGTTGGCGAGTCAGGAATTGCCACATCCATTTATAGCAGAGTTCTTGGATGTTTTTTTCGAGGAGTTGCCTGGGATGCCGCTGGACGGAGATGTTGAGTTCTCTATAGACTTGGTGCCGGGCGCTGAGCCTATTTCACAGCACGTCTATAGAGTCAACAACAACGAGTTGGCAAAGCTAAAGAAGCAAGTCGATGAGCTGCAGGACAAGGGCTTTATCAGATCCAGTTCGTCACCTTGGGGCGTGCCAGTTTTGTTTATACCGAAGAAGGATGGTATGGTAAGTATGTGTATCGATTACAGAGCGTTCAATAATCTCACTATCAAAAACAAGTATCTGTTGCTAAGGATTGATGACTTGTTCGATCAATTGAATGGTACAAAGGTGTTCTCGAAGATCGACTTGCAGTCTGGATATCATCAGTTGAAGGTGATGCGGGATGACGTTCCAAAGACAGCTTTTCAGACTTGGTTCGACCAGTACGAGTTCACCGTCATGCCATTTGGGTTGACCAACGCCCCAGCAGTATTCATGAACTTGATGAACAAGGTATTCCATCAATACCTTGACAAGTTCGTGGTGGTCTTCATAGATAACATCTTGGTATACTCGAAGACGCTTGAGGAGCACGAGGACCATCTGCGGATTGTGCTGGAGACTCTGAGGAAGGAGCAGCTATATGGGAAGCTGTCAAAGTACGAGTTCTTCTTAGACCAAGTGGAGTTTCTAGGCTATTGTTTCTGGTGGTGGGATCTCTGTGGACCAGAAGAAGATTTCAGCAATGGAGCCTTGGTCTACACCTAGTTCAGTTGTCGAGATTCGGAGCTTTCTGGGTTTGGCAGGCTATTATTGAAAGTTTTTCCAGGACTTCTCTCGGATTGCAGAGCCGATGACTAGACTCACCAGGAAGGACGTGGAGTTCGTCTGGACTAAGGACTGTCAAGCTTCCTTCGACGAGCTGAAGAATATATTGACTACAGCTCCTATCTTGACGTTGCCGTCTGGGACTGGTGGTTTCACGATTTACAGTGACACTTCTGGGAAGGGTCTGGATTGCATTCTATAGCAGCACGGGAAGGTGATTGCCTATGCATCTAGACAGTTATGTCCTCATGAGAAGAACTACCCTACCCACGATCTAGAGTTGGTAGTCTTTATCTTTGCTTTGAAGTTGTGGAAGCATTACCTGTACGGAGAGCGAGTTGAGATATTCACGGATCACAAGAGCTTGAAGTACCTGTTCACTCAGAATGAGTTGAACATGTGGCAGAGACGGTGGCTTGAGCTGATGAAGAACTTTGATATCTCATTACAGTATCATCCAGGAAAGGCCAACGTAGTTGTAGATGCCTTAAGAAGGTATCCAGTTGCTATGTATTTGATGGCAGATCATCATCTTTTGGCCGATCTGGATAGTTTGGGTATCGATGGGATTATTCTGGGCATAGAGGTTCAGATGTAGGGCCTTCAGATTCAGTCTGAGCTGATGGACAGACTCAGATCAACGCAGTGTGATGATGTTGCCCTGAGGAACATCAGGGAGCAGGTACGAGCAGGTTGCTCAATGATTTATCTATCGCGGAAGATGGGTCGTTGAGATATGGTACCAGACTGTGCGTGCCGAGTGGAGAGTTTCGGGAGGAGGTTCTTCAGGAGGCACATCGTTCTCAGTACTATATGCATCCTGGTGCGAACAAGATGTACAGAGACTTGAGACAGCATGTTTGGTGGTATGGCATGAAGCGCGAGGTGGCTCAGTTTGTCTCTAGGTGCTTGGTGTGCCAGCAGGTGAAAGTCGAGAGACAGAGGCCAGGTGGTCTGCTACATCCACTGCACATTTCGGAGTGGAAGTGGAAGCATATTACTATGGACTTTGTGTCTGGACTTCCGCATTCTTCATGAGAAAAAGATGCGATTTGGGTCATTGTTGATCGATTGACCAAATCGGCCCACTTTTTGCATTTCAAAGTGGGTTTGTCTATGAAAAAGCTGGTGGAGATGTACGTACGGTAGATAGTCCGATTGTACGGGGTTCCAGTGACTATAGTCTCGGATCGGGATAGTCGATTCACTTCCCACTTCTGGAGGACTTTGTATCTTAGCTTGAGCATCCGGCTCAAGTTCAGTACCGCATACCACCCCCAGACGGACGGGCAATCGGAGAGGACTATTCAGACTCTCGAAGATATATTTTGTACCTGTGTTCTGGACTTCGAAGGATCTTGGGAGGACCACCTCCACTTGGTAGAGTTTACTTACAACAGCTACCAACCCAGTATAGAGATATTATCATTTGAGGCTCTATACGGGCGGAGGTGTCGTACTCCCTTGTCTTAGGATAATGTCGACGAGAGGGCTTTGCTTAGCCCTGAGATGGTCATGGATGCAGCGGAGAAGGTCAGAGTTATCATAGATAGACTTCGGGTGGCGCAGGACAGGCAGTGGCATTGGGCCGATAACCACCGGAGACCTTTGGAGTTTGAAGTATAGTTTAGATTTTTTTTAGTGTTTGAGTCTGATTGTGATTGTTTTAGATCAAGCTTTAAGATTTCTATTTTGTTCTAGGTTGGTGATCTCGTGTTTCTGCGGATTTCTCCGACGTGGGTCACGATTCATTTTAGTGGAGGCGGAAAGCTTAGTCCGCGATTCATTGGACCTTTTCGTATCCTGGAGAGGGTCGGTGCAGTGGCATACCGACTGGAGTTACCGCCTGTACTAGAGGGTGTGCACAACATGTTCCACGTGTCACAGCTGAGACGGTACGTGGCATATCCCAGTCACATTTTGGACCACTCCGAGATAGAGGTGGGACCGACTCTCAGTTATCCAGAGCAGCCAGTTGAGATCTTGGACCGAAGGGAGAAGGTGCTCCGAAACCAGGTCGTTTCCTTGGTTCGAGTCGCATGGAGGCATCACACTCAAAGTGAATCAACCTGGGAGAGAGAGGACGACATGCGGGAGCGATTTCTTTATCTTTTCGAGCCTTGAGGTAGACATTTTTCCTTGTTCTATTTTTGTTTGCTGTGATAGTTTCGCCTTCAATTTCGAGGACGAAATTATTTTAGGGGGTAGACTTGTCACTACCAGTTTTCAAAATAAGGATAAAATTATCATTTTTCAAATTTAGAATATTTATGAATATTTATTTATTATATATTATGTTTTTGGGATTTGTTAGTGGGGTTTGAGTTTCGTCTCGTTTCGACTTGAGTTCGTGACCCGGGTGTTTAGACTCTAGTCGGGACCCCAAGATTAGTTAGCCATGGCCCACAAATTCTACTAATTATGTTAGTGTAATTAGGCGAATCCCCCTTGATTAGAATGGTTAAGTTAGTGACTTAAACTTGACCTTTTTGACCCCAACCTCTTCCATTCTTTAAATTAGCCAAAGGAGAGACTTAGAGAGGGGCAACATGGACATTTCCACATGGCTAACCCTAGCCATAAGGGGCCGACCAAGAGAGGTAGGTCTTCTCCATCTCTTTAATCTTCATTTTTAGCCTTCTTTCTATTTTAGGGTTCTTCCCAAAACTTGAGAGCAAATCTCATAGTTTCATCTAGGGGTGTGCATCGGTCGGTGGTCGACCTATTTGGTCCCAACCGAAGTCGAACCGAAGTTAATCGGTTTGAAAATAAACAAAATTGAACCAAACCAACTAAATGGTCGGTTCAGTTTTAAAACCGACCGACTTGGTTCGGTTTGGATCGGTTCGACTTGGTCGGTTTTGATCACATAAAAAAAATGGGACTGTATGTTTTTTTTCTTTTGTGAAACCTCAGTCAACTTCCACTTTGCAACAGAAAATACAATTCAGCAGCTTCAATTCAACTTGCACTTTGCAAGTGGAGAAAAATGTCAATTATACATAAAAAAAATTATATACATTCAACCAAAAGTCCCTTTCATGTGCACATGAGCAATTAGAATAGAATAGGAGCCGCCAGCACTCCTCTTTGAGACTAGATAGAGAGAGAGAGAGAGAGAACTCTTTCAACTTTAACTTGATAAATGGTTGTGATGTGAATAAATGAACCAAACCAGTGTAATACAACACAATGAACCCATACTCAACCGGCCAACCCTAATTATTTAACAAGGATTTGGTTCGGTTCGGTTCGGTTTAGACAGTTTTTGGCATAACCAAACCGTGAACCGAACCGAACTGGTCGGTTTTGAAAAAATTGAAGCCGAACCAAACCAACCGAACCATCGGTTCGGTTTAAAACCAATCGGTTCGGTTTGGCTTGGTTCGATTTGGTCGGTTTGACTTAATTGTGCACAGCCCTAGTTTCATCCCTCAAAACTTCTCTTTTCTCCACCAAACCCTCTCATTCTTGCAAGGTAAGGAGCTACAAGTTTTTGTGGAGTCAAAGCAAGGAGGGGTGTCAATTTGGAAAAAGAGTCTGTGTCGGCTCCGTGTCCTTTGGAGTTTTCATTGGGAATCAACTCCCAATAGGTAGATTTCTCTCCCTTTTGCCATTTTATATAATATATGTGTATTTGATCCATAGGAACCCACCCGACATGATGGATTCACCATTTGGAATGTTCTAGAGGCTCGTTAGAGTTCTCTTTTGGTGTTTGCATGAATATAGGTGTGTCCTATGGAGAGATTCCTAAGGGGGCACACCAAGTGCCTTTGAAAATGCAAAAGAGGACATGTTGATGTTTAATTTCAGTTTTAGATTAATTAGAGGATAGTTTAATCATGTTAGGATTGATCCTTATGGTTTACATTAGGTACCCTACAAGTTTGGCCATGTATCTTAGGCCTATTTCTCATATTTATATGTATCAATGTGTTAAATTGCATATTTATGAATAGTGGACTGTTTTGGGCATTTCAATATATATTTTATATATGTGTGAGTGTGTGGTGGTGGCTGCTATGTGTGGAGAGAGTGGGGGGGTCATATTTATCTTATTTGTGGTTGTGGTTGAGTGTTTGGTTGAGAGTATGGAGAGAGTGTGTGTTAGAAGTGGGTTGGAGTGTGGTTTTGTGAGTGGGTTTTGAGTGGTTTTTAGTGTGGTTTTATGAGTGGTTTTTTAGTGGGATTTTAGAGTAATTTGTGGTGTTTAGAAGAGGGGTTTAGAAGGGGGATTGAGGGGGGGAGTATAGGGCAGCCAACCCCCCCCCCCCCCCCTCCAAGCAGCAGCTAGCAGCCCCCAAAGAAGGACTACACAGCAGCCAAGGCTGTTGGAATTCCAGCAGCAGCAGCCTTTTAGCTGCTATAAACAGTAGCATATTGGCTGCAATGGGCAGCCATAAACCCCTCCCCCCTCCCTTGGCTCATTCATGCATGTATGTAGTATGTGTGTGTGAGTGTGTGTGTGTGTGTGTGTGTGTGTGTGTGTGTGTGTGTGTGTGTGTGTGTGTGTGTGTGTTTTGGTTGAGTTTAGATGTGGTTATATGTTATGTTTTAAGAGTGAAAGATACTAGATATATATGCTACGTATATGTTAGTATGTTAGGATATTAGTAAGGTATGTTAGTATCCTAGGTATTATGATTAGTGAGTGTGTGTGTTAGTGTCTAGAATAGGATACCAAGTGGTATCTTGGTTTGGATGTTAGATGGAGTTAAGTTAGAGTGGTAATCTTAGGATACCAAGGTTGGTATCCTAAGATTTACCTTTACCTTCAAAGTAAATGGTATTTACCTTATACAAAGGTAAGGTAATGAGGTAGGTATCAAGATACGAATGTATGGTATCAAGATACTAGGGTAAGTGTTACAATACCTTAGTAAGGTATTGAGGGTTGCATAGAGTGAGGGTAAAGTAGGCTAAGGTATTGGTTAGAGGCTAAGGTAATGGGTTTACCTCGATAATGTAATAAGGTAAGGGTAAGGTAAAGGGTTATTACCTATATTCTAAGGTAATGCGGATAACAAGAGTAGATATGGTTAGAACTAGGATTGTAGAAGCATGAAAAATATGGGTTTCATGCGGATGACTGGTTCAATGACATATGCGGTCCGTCGATAAACAGCTGCAGAAGGAAGATATACGGCCAAGAGGAGCAGTTCGACTGATAAAGCTGACAAGTCCTGACAAAAATGACAGCTCTGACACTTCAACAAAAAGATAAGACGTGAGACGTCGCCCAAAAGTAGGGTTCGTACGCCTTCATGCGGCCAGAAGAGTGTCATCTAAGCCGTATGAACCTTATGCGGCTCAGACTTATGCGGCCCCAAAGTCTCCAACCTTCATGCAGCCAAGAGTAAATGTGATCCAAGCCGCATGAGCTTTGTGCGGCCAAAATACAAAATCTAGGCAGCTTAAATCCTTAAGCTATGTCTGGACTAAGAAAGTTTACGACTTAAGTCGCAAGAGTCTCATGCGACCCCACATGATCGAAGACTGAGAGATCTATACGGCTAAAAAAAATGATGATCCCTGCAACAGGACACGTGGCAATTTGACCAAGTCCTAAACTACCCAGATTTGCGGCAACAAAATCCCCATAAATAGACAAATGGCAGCCAAAGAGCGGGTCTTCGCGTGCCAATTAGCCACGTGGTCGCAATCCATCTATGCGGCTCAATATACATTCTATTATAAATAGCAAGTTGTCACACCCCTGCAAAAGGCTGGCAACCTTCAAGAAAAAAGCAATTTCTTCAAGAGTTAAAGACTGTATCAGATAGTCCACTGAGTAAGGCAGAGTTGATAGCACTTTTTCGAGCCTCCACCGTCACCCCCAGAATCAAAATTAAACAATTGTACTTAGATTGTTTCCTAGGATTTCTTTCTAGGCTTTCCTTTGTACAAGCGAGTTTGCAATCAATTTCAGTGTTCTGTAATACCTGTCTTTATTTTTTTATGGCAAACACGATGGCGACCCTGCTGGGGATGTCCTTCTCTTCCTACGAGAAGTTGGTGACGCAATCTGATGCGTCCAAGCTCGGCTCTACACAGAAGATGCTTGTGGTTCATTTTGACCAACAAGCCTTCGGAGAATTGCTCTATGAAGGGAGGGCCAGCCCGTCTCAGAAGCGAGCCAACCCAAAGAGGACTCGCAAGGCGTCGGTGCACAAAACTGTTGCCCTCGACCAAGTTCTCGAAGAAGCTCCTTCTGCAGCCCAAGACGGTGACCAGAACTCTCCTGCGGCTTTATTTTCGACCACAGAGGACCCCACTGTCACCAAATCTAGCAGAGGAAAACACTACGATACTGAGTTTTTGGGGGCACAAAAGAAATCCATGCAGACAAAGAAGAAGCCTCATAGAGATCGATAGTCCGTCCATATGGCAGCCAACTCATGCGGCAGCCAACTCTGGTCGCAGGAAGATGATCCATGCGGCAGCCGCTCTAGTCACAAGAAGATGGTCCATGTGACGACCAATCCTGGCCTCAGACAGGACGTCTCATGCGGCCCTGTCAGAAGCTCTGTGTTCGACCGCCTCTCATGCGGGCCCGACGCCATACGGTCCACTGAGGATGCGGGATGTATCAATCTGGACTCCTTTTACTATGTGTATTTGGGTGCTAAGTCAAAAAAGTCTACGACAGTGTGGGCCCAACCAGCCCAGTCAACTATCCAAGTTGCTGACTGTCAGCGGGCCCCGTTGACTGTTACACGGGCTCTTGACGGAAAGTTGTACAGAACCACCCGCGTCAGGTCCTCCAGGGCTAACGGACATGGTGGGTCTTTAAAGTCTCCCTCTAAAGATCCAGGGCAAGTGCTTTTACTAGCCACGGATCTGGGATCAAACATAACACCTAAGCACCCGTGCGCTCGGGATACCCGAGTTCACAAGTTTGGTTCAAAGGTAGAGCAGCTTCCTACCGACTTATGTAACGTGATTACTCACAAACACAAGACGACAGCAACGGCATGCAATGAGTCCCTCTCGGGGCGTCGTTGTACCCAAGTCATCATCAACTGCTACTGCGACAAATCAGTAGCACCTGAAGATCGGCAGACAGTTTTCCAGCGACTACAGCAGCCAGCACCTGTCCGACAACAACTCAAGAAACAGGTACAAATTCCAGGGGACGATGAGTTTCCTTTCGCCACCTGTAATTCAACTCAAAAGGTTCCTCCTAGCAAGGAAGAAAAGAAGACAGGCTCTTCCAGCCCGGCCATCTCGGCCAGTATTGTAAGGAGACGCTCATCTGGGGGTTCCCATCAACCACAGGGGGTGTCTATTTAGGCACTCGATCCAAAAAGAAGCTTCCGGCACCCGAGGGTGCACCTTCGGTCTCTAGAGAGTAGATGAAGCTGGGGGTAGCAGTCCCCTCAATGTATGCGACAACCCAGTGTACCAAGAGCACATACAGGGGGTAGAGGTCCCCCAGAACTGTGCAACAGACTTAGATTTCCCTAAGGGCCACCACCCTCACTAAGACGATGTGACATCCTGCACTGGGGGTTGCACCCTTTTCGAGTCAGAGGAAGATGATATTCTGACATTTTCTGACGATTTCTCTATACAAGGATACGACATAGAGAGTACCTCTACCACAATCCCTTCCACCTCTACCCACGTGAGGGCAGTCTTTATGGCTGACGATGATCATGAAGTACCTTCTGACCGACAACGACTAGAAGTGCTGGAAGCCATGCTCCTGTCCTTGGTCAAGTCCGTGGACGAGATCAAAGCCGCATTGCCAACTCAACCAGCGAGGACGCCCGGACAAACAAGCCTGGGACCCACAGTCAATGCGGACTCCAACACGACCGCCCCTCCTTTGGGTGATGATCCCTTAGCAGCATCCATTCCTTCAGCTGCAGATGAAGCCAAGGAGGCAAGGAGGAAAGTCCAGGAGCTTCGGACAATGCTCAATGCCCAAGATTCTTTTCGAGATCTCAGAATACGACAGCAATATCCCATTGCATGGAGAGACATGCCTTTTCTACCACAGTACAAGCCGTTCCATATCGATTCTTATGATGGAAAGACCTCTGCTAGTCGATACATGACTTACTTTTAGGTCACAACCGACCATTTGCCACATAGTGACGCCATCCTCATACGATTATTCATCGGAGCAATGGAGGGGATCGTGTTCGACTGGTACCGCAACCTTTCTGATAACTGTATTCACTCTTTTGACGGCTTCAAACACATGTTCCTGGAAAGATTTTACGAATTGGGGCATGACGTAACGATATCGTCTCTCGTAGATGTCGTTCAGGGAGAGAGGGAGCTAACGACAAACTATATCGAGTGGTTCTGTCAAATCGCAATGAGATTGCCCCAAGGCAATCCTGAGAGCTCCTTGATTGAAATTTGCCAGAAGAAGCTGCTCCCTGCAATTAGCCTCTGGATGGGTGACAATCAGTTCAGGGATTGGACAACGTTCATTATAAGTGCTACCAATACAGAGGCAAAATTGAAGAAAGCTTGCCAGTTGGGATTACACATCCCAGATAGAGAAGATAAGGGCAGACGTCCTGGTTCCACCTCCAGTAACAACAATAGTGGCGCCACTACTACCGAGATAATAAGGGCAAACAGGCCATGGTCACTGATGCGACTTAGAAGCCCGAACAAAAATAGGCGGAAGGTCCGTGGCCCAAGGTCAATTTTTCATTTGAAGATAGTCATGTCAAACCTATCTTCGATATGCTCTTACAAGGGGGTAGGATCCAGCTCCCTCCACCAAGGCACGAGCCCCGAGCAGCAGAAATGGAAGACCCAATGTATTGTCACTTCCACCGCTATGTCCATCATGCCACTCATGATTGTTTCCAATTGAAGCGGTACATTCAGAGTCTTATCGACTCCAAAGCTCTGTCGATAGACTTTGAAGAGGTTACCGTAGCGGCAAACATGGTGTCAATTCAGTTCGGTGACTTCCCTCCGACAAGCACTCCAGACGGGGTCATACCTGTCCCTCCGTCAACGATGGAAGTTACTAATCTTCCACCCGTCCGGAGCCAAACATCTGGATTGGTACCTCTCACCACATCGCGAGGAAAGATCATGTGGGTGATCCAGACTTGGTGCCCGAAGTTACCCAGGGGTGCCATCTCCTACCAGCAAGAAAAAGGGCAGGAAGTCTAGATCTGCCATACAATTTTAGCCGAGGCTGAGGAAGCTGTAGCCATTGTTACCCGATCTGGAGTACAAGTCCAGCCCGCACGGGATAGTTCAACCGAAGATCGTCAGCCAGCAACGTTGCCTCCTTCTGATATTCCAAAGCCATCTCAGCCTCCATTGGCGGATAAGTCCAAGACAAAGGAAACCCGCTTCGACGGGCCACTCCGCAATGATATACCCCAGGGACAGGAGAGACCTTACAACTTTGACATATTAGCATAATTGGCTAATACGCCGGCCAAGTTGTCGATATACGAGCTCCTAATGCTCTCCAAGGATCTTCGTGTCGCATTAAGCGAAGCACTCCAGAATGCTGACGCCTACTTAGCTCAGGTCAAGCCTCCAGGGGAAGACCCGCCAGTAGATATACAGGGCGGCGATAGCACAGATGCAATGCCCAATATCATGTTTACTCCTCAGGATATGTTGATCAAGTCCAATTTGCATGATCTCCCCTTATACTACACTGGATACATAGGCGACATCAAGGTGGATCGAATGCATATCGACCCTGGCTCATCAATATGCATAATCTTGAAAAGCCTGCCCCAACTTTTTAGCATCCCTATGCATCGTCTAGCAGCAACCAACACTGCCATTAGCGGTTTTAACTCAGAAAGAATCTATCCCCTAGGGATGATCCGGATGAAGTGCCAGATTGGTGACCTGAAGACGGAAGTTACCTTCTACGTCATAGATGCAGATACCTCCTACAACATCCTCCTGGGACATCCATGGATACATGACTATATGATCGTGCCATCCACCCTTCACTAGTATTTCAAGTATGTCAGTAAGCACGGTTCCGTGAAAATTGAATTCGCCGACATTGATCCCTACAAAGGGGTTGAATCTTATTACTCTTCGAAGGCTTGTCTATATAACGAATCGAGGAAACATATAACTGACGAACTTGAAGCCATCACAGGGCCAGAAGAACCCTTGAGAATTCGTCTCCAAGCCCGTAAACCGGGCAAGGCTACACCCCTTGTCGCAACATTGCATAAAGAGGTGTTCGGTTCTCCTGGCACTCCTTCGCAGTTGGAACCAATAGTCATCCGTCTCACGACATCCAGCCAGGAGCCAAAACCTGTCGTAGGGCCAATGGTAATTCGACTGTCAAAATCCAATCAAAGGCACCATGAAGATGCAAGGCCGATGGTAATCCGATTGCCAAAATCTACTCAAAGGCGACCGGAAGACACAAAGTCCCTCGCTGGGCCAATTTTCATCCGTCTTCCCAAGACGAGTCAGCAGCCAAGTGTCGATTCAACACTGTCAGGCAAGGCAATACCTCAAACGGAACCCTTGATAATCAAGTTGCCCAAGACAACATCCTGACCTCTAAGCTCGTAGGGGGTAGCCAAGGAGGACGAAGAACGCGCCAAATACTTGGTTACACAGGTGGATAGCCCCTCTCCTGATGATGTAATCCCTATGGATAAAATTCCTTATTTCATCAATAAGAGGCTGCCATTAGACTATTCTGAGTATGATAAGCCTAATCAAACGTATGCCGCACGGGACTGTCTAGACGTTAGCCTGCACACACGGGTGACAACCGTCCGTACCCCAAATCGACTTGCTCCCATAAAAGGCGCTTACTTCCCGGTCCCAGACAGAAGACGATGGGATCACACAATCATCTTTGGCCGAAAAGAAGGTCCTTAATCTTTCACGCCACAAGAGTCCGACCTCGGACCCGGCGCTGGAAGACTACCACTCTACTTGTATAGTCCTAAAGCCAAATACTTCATGCAAAAGCAGGGGTATGACATGGAGGTTACCCCGGGTCTAAATTATGGCAGTGGTCGACTATTGTCTCTACAGCCTCCGGCACTGGCAGGGAAACCTCAGGATCATTATCACAAATCCAGACGCGGCCTCGGGTATGTTACTCCAACAACAACTTTCGAAAGTTCTGATGAAAAATATGAGTAGCACTCTCATTCGTCCGAGTCACCCATTTACGACTCCGATAGCAGTATTAGAGATATATTTAGACAGACACTATTTGTCAACATGACATCCGCTGATATTGAAGAGGAAGACGAAGACCTACTTGAACCATTTGAGTTGGAGCCGTGGGTCCAGCAACTAGATGCACAATGGGAGAAACGCTTCGAACTTCATGATCCTCCCATTGAGGATGAGGTTATGCAAGTTAACCTCGGCGATGAAACCTCTCCAAAGCTAATCTTCATCAGTAAAAGCCTGACAGACGGCGAATGAGAATCGTTGTTGCAACTCGTCAGAGAATACATCGACATCTTTGCCTTGAGCTATGAAGACATGTCAGGGCTAAACCCCGAGATTGCACTCCATAAGCTCAACATTTATCCGGATGCAAAACCAGTCAAGCAATAGCAGCGGTAATTTCGTCCAGACATCATAAATTCCATCGAAGCGAAAGTGAACAAGCTTATAGCTAGCAGTTTCATCCATGAAGAGCAGCACCCAGGCTGGGTAGCCAACATAGTGCCAGTCATCAAGAAGAACGGGAAAATTTGAATTTGTATCGATTTCCGCAATCTGAATGTGGCATGCCCTAAGGATGAATTTCCTCTTCCGATCACCGATATAATTATCGATAATACGTGTGGCTTCGAGCGCATGTCCTTTATGGATGGCTTTTCAGTATACAATCAAATCAAGATGTCTCCTGATGATGAGAAATATACATCATTTCGTACGTCGATTGGCGTATATTTTTGGTCATGCCCTTTGGCCTGAAGAATGCCCCAGTGCTACATATCAAAGGGCTATGAGTGTCATCTTCAGAGATCATTTGCGCAAGACGGTAGAGTGTTACGTTGACGACATCGCCGTCAAGAGCCGCTCCAAAAATGATCACTTACATGATTTGAGAACAGTGTTCGACCTTATGCGGGCACACAACCTGAAGATGAATCCCACCAAGTCTTTCCTGGGGGTGTCCAGCAAAAAGTTCTTGGGCTTTGTCATTACTTCCCGGGGCATTCACATAGATCCCGACAAAATAAAAGCAATCCTGGAGATGAATCCACCAAGGAACCTCCGCGAACTCCGCAACCTTCAGGGAAGACTAGCCTATATCAGGAGGTTTATATCAAACCTCTCAGGGCGATGCCAACCCTTCACTCAACTCATGAGAAAAGGTGTCTCTTTTGTATGGAACAAGGAATGTCAGCGTGCCTTTGATGATATTAAGGAGTACCTGATAAATCCGCCAGCTCTGGTAGCCCCGGTCGCCGGAAAGCCCTTCCTCCTCTATGTACGGGCGATGGAACACTCCTTCGGTGCACTGCTAGCACAAAATAATGACGCGGGATATAAATAAGCTATTTACTATCTCAGCTGGATGATGGTAGGACCGGAACATAGGTACACCGCCGTGGAGAAGGAGTGGCTTGCCCTAGTGTTCGCCATTCAGAAAATACGACTCTTTGTGATCGGGCAGACCATCCATGTTATTTCACGAATTAATCCCCTCAGGGTTCTCATGACCAAGCCAGACGCACTCAGTTCTCGTCTAGCCACCTGGGCGATACTATTATCCCCATACGACATAGTTTTTGTTCCGCAGAAGGCTAACAAAGGTCAAGCCCTGGCTGACTTCTTAGCATCCCATCCAGGCTCAAAAACAGCCAAAATTTATGAAGAAATTTCTGATGAAGTCGTCGCCTCGAAAATGACTTCGTACGACGCTATTTGGCGAATGTTCTTCGACGATGCTTCAAGAATGGGGCCACAAGGTGATATCGTCGCTGGATTCGGGGTGGTATTAATTTTACCCTCTAGACTAGTAGTCAATCAGGCGTATTCTCTTACAGAACCCTGTTCGAACAACATAGCCGAATACAACGCTCTAGTCATCGGACTCCAACTCGCAAAAGAAGTAGGGATCAGATACCTGGAAGCATATGGTGACTCGCAGTTGGTTGTTAACCAGATCCGAGGTTCATACGAGGTTCGCAACGAGGACCTGATTCCCTATTATCAGACAGCAATTGCCATCATTACAACCTTGGAGGGGTTCTTTATAGAGCACGTTCCTAGGCTCCAAAATATCGAAGTCGATGCCCTAGCAGGTCTCGCCGCTTCCTTGGTGCTTCCAAATGATACTCATCACCTAATCGACATAATAGGCCATGAGCTGGCCTGCCGCAGGAACAATCTTCAACTGGGTATGAGCTACTCTGCCCAGATAACCAATAACGCACAAGACTGGAGACGCCCGCTCATCGACTTTGCAGTCTATGGAATTCTGCCAGAGAATATGAAGGAAGCAACTTCAATCAGAAGACGCTCCCTCAGATTCTTCTACGATACGGAGACAAAAATGTTATATCGATGATCCTACGATGGGCTACTACTAAGATGCCTGTCAAATGCAGAAGCCAAAGAATCCCTACGTGAAGCTCATGACGGTACTTGTGGGGCTCACCACCCTGGTCCGAAATTGCAAGATCGTCTCCGCCGGATGGGTTACTACTGGCCCACGATGGTAGCAGATGCAGTTGATTATGCAAAGAAGTGCAAGGCATGCTAGATCCACGTAGATTTTATACATCTGCCATCTGAATTCTTGCATCCGACAGTGGCCTCTTGGCCATTCAAAGCATGGAGAATGGACATCATTGGGCCAATCACCCCGCCGTCGTCTAGAGGGTATCGGTTGATACTTGCAATCACCGATTACTTCTCCAAATGGGCAAAAGCTGTTCCATTGGCAAAGGTAAAGACGTCGAACGAGATTAGCTTCATAAAACATCACGTCATCTACCGTTTTGGACTGTCCCGGAGGATTATTCATGACAATGGTCTGCAATTCGCAAGCCACGCTTTCTATCGATTTTGTGACAAGAATCGGATTCAGAACATGGTCTCGATAACATATAACCCATCGGCCAATGGTCTGGCTGAAGCTTTCAATAAAACCATAATCAAGCTCCTCAAAAAGTTCGTGTCTGCAAACAAACGCGACTGGAATAAAAAGCTTGGCGAGTGCTTATGGACGTATCGCACGACAATTCGGACGGCCACAGGAAATACACCGTTCTCTTTGGTTTACGGGAGCGAGGCAGCCCTTCTATTGGAGACTCAGATCCCCTCACTTCGAGTGGCCCTTACTTACCGGTTAACATCGGACGATAACTACCGCCGACGGCTACAAGAGCTGAAAGCATTAGATGAGAAGCGTTTACAAGCTCAACAAAGCATAGAGTTCTACCAAGCGCGCATCTCTCAGGCTTTCAACAAGAAAGTTAAACAGAGAATATTCCAAGTTGGCGATCTTGTCTTGGCCATTCACAGATCACAGACCAATGGTCATGACTCACAAGACCCCCGGCAAATTCCAGCCTAAATGGGAGGGGTCGTTCATCATCGAGACCGTGTTCTCCAACGGCGTATACCGTCTCGCAAAACAAAATGAAGACTTGCTCATGATGCCCATCAACGGCAAGTTCCTCAAGAAATACTATGTCTAAATGACACCTTCCATCTCTCAGATTGTGAGTTATATACCCTCTGGTATCGCTGAACTTACACTCTGACTTCAAATCTCCCAGATTGTTGAGTTATATACCCTCAGGTACCACTGAACTTACTCTCTGACTACTCCGAATGAATTCATATCTCATCTCTTGGTCATATCTATGAACTTCTTAGTCATAGCTTTTCCCCACTAAAAATTTGCCTGAAAATCTATTATCCGTACCACCAGTGCGCAGAAGGGTAGTAGGTACATAAAACTTGTCCTAATCTATTACTCGTACCATTAGTGCACAAAAAGGGTAATAGGTCCACAAAATTCTCTAATAGAAAAAAAAACAACCACGTCCATATTACCTCTGAGTTGTTTTTCCATCCATCACAAACAAATCACACAATGCATAGAACATCCACGTTGATAGCACATCTGAGTTATTCTGTGTACCCCTATTATGCCTACTCCTACCATGTCCTCATTACCTCTGAGTAGGAAGGCTCTGTTTCCTCATTACCTCTGAGTAAATAAGTTGGTTTCCTCTCCACTTATTATCAGTACTCGCATCGCCAGTACAAAAAAATGGTAACAAGTCCATAAAAGTTATCTTAATCTATTACTCGCACTACCGGTGCACCAAAGAGTAGTAGATCCACAAAATATCATTCAAATTCTGAGTAAATATGTTGGTTTTCTCCCCACTTATTATCAATACTCGCATCGCCAGTACACAAAAATGGTAATAAGTCCACAAAAGTTATCCTAATCTATTACTCGCACAATCAGTGTACCAAAGAGTAGTAGGTCCACAAAATATCATTCAAATCTATTTGCTTGTATTTTTACTCTAAAGGGCAATAGGTCCACAAAAATCCCCCAGTGGGATGTCCTTTACAAATGCTGTATTAGGCCCTCTAGTACAAGCACCACAAAATGCTATAAATAAAGAATGGGGTGAACATACTCTGCTTATTCAAGCTCAGTTACATTCATAAGACTATATCAACAGCAGAAAACAAAGAAAGGAAAATCTGGCAATACATATTTTGGTTTGACAACACTTCGTCTTCAAGCAGTTTCGTGGCCCTCGAAGGAAGTCATATTTTACTGCTGAGAAGCAAACAAAGCTGTTGAATCTCCAAGGAGCTGCCGGGAGGAGGGCAAATATAGTATGCTATCCACCCCTCCGTATTGCGGATGCCTTAGCCTCGCTCCCCCGAAGGACCATACCTTCAAAACATGGCCCCTGATGGTGGTTTCGCCTACTTGGAGAGCCGTGAAGGCAAGACGTTCATAACAACGCCTGACCATCGTCCAACTCTCCGAGGTATAAAGGACCTTCCTACCACCTGGGGAAAACTCTTCCGAAGCATGAAGAGTCCTGAGTTGTTTGATGTGTATGCCAAAAAGGCGTGGGAAAAACTCTTCCGAAGCATGGGGAGTTTTGAGCTGTCTGATGTAGGCGCCAGAATATTGTATTTTTACTCCATCGCCAACACCGGTCCTGAAGAAGTTTGCTAGCCAGATTCCTACAAAAACAGGGAAAAAGGGGATTTAGCACCAAGAAAACAAAGAACTATGTTATGCGGCCTAGCCAGTTATGCGGCCCAGCCAAAACAGAACTCATACAGCCCAAAGTCATGAGGCCAGCTTCATGAAGTACTCATGCAGCATTTATACGGCTTAGTCATTACCATGTGGCTCAATTATGAGATGCTTATGCGGCTCGGTCATAAAAAACTCATGCGGTCCAATACTCGTACGGATCAGTCACGAGGCAATCACACGGCCCAGCCATACAGTATTCATGCAGTCCGATCATAAAGTGCTCATGCGGCACCTATGCGGCTCAGTCATAAAATATTCATACATATCAATCTTGAGGCACTCAGGCGGTTCAAGTTTGAATGAGCAGCGGTTATGCGGCTCATTCCATGCGGCCCTATCGTACAGAACACATGTGGTCCAGATGAGATAAGGGCACGCTTCGACCAGTCTTATAGCAGAGGTAGTATATGACAGGCCCGCGCATGAAAATATATGTTATGGCCATTTAAAATTTCAGTCATCGTCTGTTCACCATCCTTACTCTTGAGAGGAGGTTGCACATCGGAATGAATGGAAGGAGCGTCTGTCGCTCTCGACGGAGAAGCAAGTCTCTTCCATTTGGCCGCCGCACCAGTCAACCTAGAAGCTTTTGGAGCCACATCAAAGTATGATGAAGTCGAAGAAGGAGAAGGTGAAAGAGAAAAATCTCTCTCTCTAAATGACTCATATTTATAGAGTTGCTGAAAAGAGACTCTTCGATTCTCGAGATCATTAAGGATAGGGACGACGTTTGGGGACTTTATCCCTAAATAACCGTCGAGCGTCTCTTCGGGTCTCGAGATCATTAAAGATAATAACGACGTTTGGGGGCTTTATCCCCAGTAACCGTCGGCTTCATCTCAAAAATAGATCCACAAACGAATCAGGAAAATTAAATACAGCAGTGACAGCTGGCAGGCTCTCGCGGCCCGAAGTGTCCCTGTGACTCAAGATTTGTTCTGCGGCTCAGTATTTTCCTGCGACTCAAGATCTCTCTGCAGTTCAAAAATTTTCCTGCGACTTGAAGACTCCCTACGGGTTGATATATTTTCATGCTTCTTATTCAAAGTATTCCAAATTTGCAATTTAAAACTTTGAAGGGGGTCTTGTAGAAACATAAAAAATATGGGGTTCATACGGATTAAAAATTGCCGTATAGGTACTTTGGGCCAAACAGGTCCGCATGAAGGAAAGCCGCATGATTGGTTTAATGACATATGCGGCCCGTCGATAAACAGCTGCAGAAGAAAGATATGTGGCCAAGAGGAGCAGTTCGACTGATAAAGTTGACAAGTCCTGACAAAACTGATAAAAATGACAGCTCTGATACTTCAACAAAAAGATAAGATGTGAGACGTCACCCAAAAGGAAGGTTCGTACGCATTCATGCAGCCAGAAGAGTGTCATCTAAGCCGCATGAACCTTATGCGGCTCAGACTTATGCGGCTCAGACTTATGCGGCCCCAAAGTCTCCAAACTTCATACAGCCAAGAGTAACTGTGATCCAAGCCGCATGAGCTTTATGCGGCCAAAATACAGAATCTAGGCGGCTTAAATCCTTAAGCTATGTCTGGACTAAGGAAGTTTACAACTTAAGCCGCATGAGTCTCATGTGACCCCACATAATCGAAGACTGAGAGATCTATGCGGCTAAAAAAATGATGATCCCTGCAACAGGACACGTGGCAATTTGACCAAGTCCTAAACTACCCAGATTTACTGCAAAAAAATCCTAACAAATCGACAGATGGCAGCCAAAGAGCGGTTCTTCATGTGCCAATTAGCCACGTGGCTGCAGGCCATCTATGCGGCTCAACATACATTCTATTATAAATAGCAGGGTGCCACACTCCTGCAAACGGCTGGCAACCTTCAAAAAAAAAAGCAATTTCTTCAAGAGCTAAAGACTGCATCAGATAGTCCACGGAGTAAGGCAGAGTTGATAGCACTTTCCCGAGCCTTCACCGTCACCCCCCAGAATCAAAACTAAACAATTGTACTTAGATTGTTTTCTAGGATTTCTTTCTAGGCTTTCCTTTGTACAAGCGAGTTTGCAATCAATTTCAGTGTTCTGTAAAACCTGTCTTTGATTTTTTTATGGTAAACAAGGATAACTTGGTAGATAAAGGTTAGAAATAGGCTTCTTGTTCTAGTTTGACCATGGTTGACTATTTTGACTAGATGTCAACGTAAAGTCAATACCCGACCTAGAATGGACTAGGAGTTGACCAGAGTTGACCAGTTGACCAAAAGTCAATTGTAAGTCAACTGTTAACCTAGATGGGTTTAGGGGTTGACCAGGGTTGACTAGTTGACCAAAAGTCAACTGTAGTCAACCTTTGACCTAGTTTGACTTTATTTGACCCAGTTTGACTTAGTTTTACTTGCTTTTACTTCTAGAACTTTATATTAATACAGCATTCCATCTTTAGGTCCTCGAGACACTATTTTGGACTCAGTTGACATATTCTATCACATCTCAGGCGAGTACATTTTTTGATAATTTTTTCAATTTACGATAACTGTTATAATTCATGTACTTAGTGTAGATATACTTGTTCTTGACACATTGGTCATACGGATTGGTATTCATGGATCCCAACATGAGATGTTATTCCTTGTTATCTTGGTATATCTTGTGCAAGCCCCCTTGTAGTTCTTATGTAGTATATAGACACCGATTCTCGAGGAGACTTGCTCCCTTCTCGTAGAATCATGTGTCATAATGTGTCTTGTTTGGATCCACTCTACCAGTCTGGGGCGGGGAGTAGCAGCGTAGGCATGTGATCATACCATTCCTATAATATTTCCCGTGAGTGTTAGTCATATACTGCACGTATGACTATCCAGGCCATATTTCCCGTGCATATTCCCAAGCCGATCACATGTTTGAAACTAGGACTCATGCACCTAGATAGATGATTATTAATTCTTGTACATGCCATGATCAGTTTTACTTGCCTTTGTTCTATCTCTAGTTTACAGCTTTATCTTGCCATGATACTTACATGTACATTTTTATTACTCCTGTATATACTCTCTATTTATAGTATTGTAGCTTTTATCCTATCTTGTAAACTATTGTTAGTTGATTGTGCTCGTTCCATCCTGACTGGATATATTGACAAAATATTACAGATGAAGGTGAGAAGGACTGCTGTACTTACTACGGTCCACATGACATAGTGGGTATTGACTTCGAGATCCTGGTTCAGCAGGGATTAGCCCCGGCTGAGGAGACTTTAACTATAGCTCAGTTAGAGTAGGTTTTGACTGGACTTTGTCTCCAGCTTGCTACTTATGTTTGTGATATTATTTTAAGATTGTATAACTATATTATTTGTGACTCTCTCTCTCTGTGTTGAGATAGATATATCTATCTATATTCGTGCCTTAAACTCTTCCTGCTAGATTGTGATTGAGTTTTCTGTTTTCCATATTATATCCTCCGTACGGAGATGACAGATTATATAAACTACTATTAGATTAGCAAACCTACAGTGTTCTATGTCATTTCTGCGGCGTAGGCTGGGCGCTGTTATGCACTCATACCCTTATCCCGGGTGTGGGTTATGACAGTCCAGAGAGCCTCTATCGCGTCCACCTACGCTTCGTACTCTAGATAGTCGTACAAGGCCACCAACTGGGACTGCCTAAGCGACTGGTTATTCTGTAGGACACCCTCAATCCCACGCCTTAGAGCGTGACGAATGGTGCTCAGAATGAGATTAGTATAATAAGCATTATCGGCCAAACTCATAGGGGTCACTGGAGATGCTGCGACAGAAGGTCCCGGGGCAGTAACGGCAGCCGACACATGTCATAGGTAGTGCAGAGGCGGAAGGGCGGCTGGCTCTTCAATAAGCTCCTCTCTGGTCCTTCAACCATCTCCGCAACCAAAGCTGCATGAACCAAAGAATGAGCAACCGCAGCGGTTGTCTCCTCAGCGGTCGGCGTGACTGACTCCTCAGTGGTCTTCTCGACCAGTGCTCCAGCAGCCGGCTCGTCGGCAGTCTTCTCGGCTGGTCCTTCCCTGGTCTCCTTAATCGGACCCCTGATGGTGATGCCAGCAGGTTCATTAGCAGTACTATCTTCAACTGTCACCTCATTGGCCATCTCGCTTGGGACCTCAGTTATCAGCTCATCAGCAGCCGTGTTAAATTATGCTACATTGGTCTCCTCGATCATTTTCCCGAGGACCATGTCAGCCAACTCTTCGATCGCCTCCTCGGCGGCTCTTAGAATGATCTCGTCGACCAGTTGTTCGACAGTCTTTTCTGTCGGCCCTTCAATATCCTTACAGGCCAATTCTTTGACAGCCTTCGCTGTCGACCCTTATCCCAATGGCTCCAAAGAGCCTCGAGTCTCATACTCAAAAGAAGCAGGAGGAGGGACATCTTCCGAGTCAGTAGTTTCATCAGCTACAGTCTCCCTCTCGACTTGAGACACCTCTAGGGAAGGCTCCTAGGGAAGTTCCCTGAGTCTCTCCGACCATGTGGGCCCCGCCTACACAAACAAAGTAGTGGTGAACAAAATATACAGAATAAAATTTCAAAAAGAAAATACTAAGACTTACCCGCAAAGAAGATCCAACGGGTGGGGCACTCCATTCCAATGGAGAATGTTGGGAGGGTCCACCCCACAGAGGCACAACATCTATTCTTGTCCTTTTTACAGGAGGAGGGCTTACTCCGGAAGAAACCTGACATTTCTACGGGTTACTCAGGAGCACTTCCACCTCTCTTCCCTCCCGCGATGAGCTGGAGCCATCTGTGGTTCTACTCTCTGATGATGCAAGCCCCTGCAGATGCTTAGAAGTCGATGAAAGGGTCTCCAATTTCATCCCCTCAAGTAAGCTTCGCCCTCGATTGTACTTCGGTGAGAAGTTGTTTACAACACAGTAGAACTTCACAGCGGAATATAAAATATGAGTCTCCTCATGCATCGAGGGGATTGTAAACTTTTCTCCAGTGCCACCGGCGTTGTAATAACACCATGCCCTAGCACCGTCCAGTCGACTTCCTTCATAGCCAAGACAGGAGCTGGAATTGCCCATAATGGTTGGGCGATAGCCAAACTGACGTACGAATCGGCTAGGCAAGTAAGGCTCCAAATACACCCGATTTCGGTTTCGATGCACCAAGTAGGAAGGTCGGATGGACTACAACCAGTGGAAGGCACCGAAAGTTAGGTTACTATCCACTAACTCATCATCCGCAAGGAAACCCTTGTATGTGGGTGAATTCCTGGCGAGAGCATAGCCGTCTAAACGGCCCAACGCCCATCTACAGACGGGGATATCTTGATGGAGCCATTTCACAAGATGATAGTTGCATAGCGTCGCATCCCCTGCCTCATAACCTTCAAGAGTGTTGAGAAATATCTTACTAGGGCGGTGCAAAGCCAACCAACCCATCAAGTAATGGTAGGGGAGTCCAACCCACGAGAATTCCTCATGTCCCCCGCGGTACTCTATTATCCTTTTGGAAAACTTCTGCAAACCGCACAGGATGTCACATATCATGGCCGACAGTAGAGCCAGGGAATATTGGAAGGCTAGCCTCATAGTTGGCAGAAGCAAGTCCTGAATAATTCGTCCACCATGCCCAGAACCTCCTGGAACCACGACCTTCCGCAGCCATATCATCATGAAGGTGGCTAAGGTTGCTTTCAGACTTAAACCAATCAGATTTTGACAAAAGTAATTATGAACTCCAGAGGTGGGTTTCCCTTGGCATCTACTGAGGGAGCAGATACCCCCGCTTCAGCCATCAGATCGTCCACTTCGTAAGTAGTATATGCCCGACGCGTGGTAAAATAAACCTTCTTCGGCATCGACTGATGCTTGGTAAAGATATAGTCCGTCCAAGCCTTGATATATGGCGGAGCCTGCGTCCCACCCAGGCGCGTGCATACTTGGTGATGGCAAAGCAACTCCTTATACACAGCCATCATCTCAGGACATTTGTTCTCCAGTACTATAAACTCCTCCTTACAATGGGCATATTCCTCGTACGATGCGTCCCCCCATGGTAGCTTCGAGATGGCACGCATCTCATGGAGGGCCAAATCTATCTCTCCACAAGGGGTGAAGAAGGTCCCGGTATGGTGGTCAAATAATTCCATCAAGGCTATGAACAGAGACCGATTAATCTCTATTCTATGCTCATTAGCCCTGATGGCAAGACGCAGGACGATACCTATCAAATCCTGCTTGAATCTACCCAATACCTACTGGGTTAGCTCGCTCCATTCCACCTTGGAGAAAATCCAACCTTCGACATGGAACATATCCTTCGGATATGTATAGTTTCTGGCCAGAAGCCTATTAGCAAAAAAAAAGGCTCGGAAAGGATGCACTTCTGTGGTAAAGTTTACAAGCAGACGGCCAGGGAGTAACACCCGCAGCATAGCTGATAGGCCATCGGGTGCACTCTTGAAAGAATCCCTCTGGGTGGAGCACCCCTCCACTTTGATATGGCAGGTCATCAAACCTTCTCGCATCAGGGTCAGGTCCCATTCCATAAAATGCTTTTTGGCCAAGCAAAAAAATACCAAAGGTGGATGTGCCGATCGATCGACAGAACGTACAAAGAGAGACCATCATTCTTAAAATACCAGCTTTCGTTTATCTCCAAGAGCTTGGTATTTTCTAAGACCAGCTGATCACCAAAAAGAAATGAAGGTTTCAGCATCTTGATGGGGTCAGAGGAGGAGACAACTTGCCCCGGTCCATCATACGGCAAAAGTATACGGGCTGTTGATCCCGTATCATGACTAGTCGCCCTTTCGGTTGGCCTTGGGCGATCAGCTGTCAAACGGGAGTGATAAGCGCCTCATCAATGTTTATGCTCGAGGTACAAACCGCCGAGTTCAAAAGGATGTCCCCGAAGAGAGACGCAGACACAGGAACTGTACATGAACAAAGTATGTCAGAAATATGCAAAATATTTTACATAAACAAAGGCACTGCACCAGCGTCCACGCAGTCATCATTCGTGCAGTCAGCCAAAAAATATCCGTGCAGATACTTTGTCGAAAGTACTGTGCAGAGACACTGGCTGTGCGAAATCTCGGCACAGAGTGGGTCGTTACTTTATAGAAAGTAGCAACTCTGTACGTCATATTAATAAAGCCTCAACACATCTTTGGAAGACCATTCCGAAGAATGGCGCCCATGCACATCAGCAGGAAATGGTATCAGCATATCTTCGAGACGACGCTCCTAAGAGTCGACGCTCATATGCATCAGCAAACCAAGAAAGTCAAATGTTGATCAGACACCTACTTGCAACAGACGACCGCATGTCTCTCTACACTGAGACTACTACGTTAGGAGCTTGCTCAGCAACGACGGCTTCATAGGCTAAATGCTTCCCTCTGGCCTATCGAGTGCTCGTCATGGCCTCTCCAGCTTGTCTCGTCGACGACGTTTTTGTCTATCTCATACTCACGGCGGCCAGTCTGAAGCTAGTCGTCGCCCCGCTGGTCTTTTTGGAGCTCGTCGCAGAAGCTTTTGAGGTTCTTGATTTCTTGGGAGCCATGGCGGGAAAAGTTAGGGTTTGAAAGTAGAAGAAGACTCTGATGAAAAGCTTCGGTGAGAAGAAAAAGAAAGCCAGAAATTTTTTCTCCCTCCTAACAGACCTTACTTATAGCGTATGGCCACGTCACCAGAAGAAGATGAAATGCTTCATGATCGAGGAAACTCTTCGGATGTCGTGGGAATGAAAAGTTAAGGTCATGATGAACGTTCCCTAGAAACGATGAGTGATGATCAAAATTTCAATAAAGCGACGGCTCAAGGCATTTAATGTCGAAGGCTAAGTATGACGACAGCCTGTCAGTAGACGTGATGGGCATTCGCTTGCAATGGACACGTGTCATGCTTCTGTTCAAAGTATTCTGAGCTTGAATCAAGTTCGAAACACTTTGAAGGGGGTCTTGTAGAAGCATGAAAAGCGCAGACATATCAAAGGCGCAGGTAGCGTTCTCGCTACACAAAGCTTCACAAAAATACAGGTACCCAAAAACGCAGACAGAAAATCAAAGTCACAGTTCATAAAGAGTTCTTTATTAAAATCATGGCTACATGGATCTATCACGGATTCGTCATGATTACAAAAAAGAGCTTCTTTATCACGTCTACAAGGATCTATTACAGATTCATCATGAAAAGAACTAAAGCACCTAGAAATCTACAAGAGGGTTAATCTTCACATGCGCCATACAAGGGGTTAATCTTTACAGACGTGCAGCCCCCCAAACGCGCAGTACTGTCAGAGGGAGCCACTTCCTGAAGCAGCTATTGGCCCGAGCAAGAACTCAGTCCACATCATAGGCTGTGCCACCGCAATTGAGCAGGGAAGAGCACAACCTGTGGCTCTTCAGATTGTCAATCAATCCAAATCCGAAAGCTTGGATCTTGAAGACCTCCAAGATGTTGTTCAGGTTCTAACTCCTTATGCCAAACGCTTAAGTGCATCTCAGAACCCAGTAGTCATTCTTCTACAAAGACGTAGATTCTTTGAATAAAGGAACCCACAACCAACAGCCGACTTGTACAAGGCCAACGGCCGCTTAAAGCTAAGTTTGGATCGAGCATGACGGTGGGAATGTTAAGAGACAGAAGACACAACCCATCAGAAAAGCTTCCTTTTATATATGGTGAATGTGGTCCAACCCACTTGCCACGTGGTCGTCGGTCAAAGACTTCCAAAATTAATGAGATGAACCTAGAACTTAGCATAATGAACCTCATTTATAGGTTCATTTGAGTGAGTCCCAGGCTACTAACTTCTTAGAATTCCCCAAAATGACGGCAATAATTAAAAAAGAGGATGACCGACTCGTCCATCAAAACAGCAGTCATTTATTTCTCTTAAAAGACTTCGACAGATACCAGCTCCTTCGACTCAGAAGCGCAGCCAGCCCACAGCACCCTGGCGTCAACCAAAAAGTACAGTGGCTTTAAAACTAAGTCTACTCATCGCCCAAAAGCGCAGTGACTCATTTGATTTCATGACCGAGTCTACTCATCGCCCAAAAGCACAGTAGATCTTTTGTCTTCAAAATCGAGTCTACTCGTTGCCCAAAAGCACAGTGGTGGCTTTGACTTCAAAACTGATTTTACTCGTCGCCCAAAAGCGCAGTGGCTTTTTTGTCTTCAAAATCGAGTCTACTCGTCGCCAAAAGCGTAGAGGCTCCTTTCATGTCAAGACCAAGTCCACTACTTGCCCTAAAACACAGTGACTTCGTCGCCTCAAGAACAAGTCCACTGCTCGCTTTTAAGCACAGTGACTCTGTTGCCCAAAGCACAAGTCTACTCGTCACCCTAAAGCATAGTGACTTTGTCATGTGAAGCACAAGTCCACTTGTCACCCTAAAAGCATAGTGACTCCGTCGCCTAAAGAACAGTCTACTCGTAACCCAGAAGCGCAGTGACATAGAAGCTTCGACAGAAGCGCAGGGGTATGGTTCCACGGGTATCTTTTCAGATAGTGTCACTCCCGTTTTCCGTTATATGTAATTCCAGTGTACGTATATAGATTTCGACCCATATTTTATTTACTGTATTTTCGTATTTCATTATGGCTTGCCTTGATGTATCTTGACTAGGGTTGACCTTGGGTTGGGTTGGTCCAACTTGACTTGCTTTGGATGGCTTGGTTTGGTTTATTTTGATGGTTGTTTCAACATGTTGAACCATCTCCTCTCTTTATAAAACCCAACCACCCCTTTCTCTCTCTTCATTACATCCATTTATTTCTTCTCCTTCTTCTCCATTACTCTCCTACCAATCTAGAGAGACTAGACAAGTGCAACTTGCTTCATGGAGGAACCTAATTTCATTTGTTTTATTGTCTTTCTACATGATTCTATGACACTTTAGTACTTAGCACTTTTGATTTTGGTGGATATTTTCTTGTAGATCTAAGTTTATGTCATTTTTAGTTTTTCTTGGTTTTGATCTATCAAACTTGCTTGTTTTCAAAATCTAGTTGTTCTATATGGTAGATAATTTTATTTTACCCAAATTTGACCTTTAAAAAGTTATATTTCGTTTTGTTTTGGCCGAGTTATGCAAGTTTGAAGTTCATGGGTTCCATGTCCATCGTTTTTGAATTTTCGAAGAAGATGAACAGTTTGGCCGCATGAGTCTTGGCCGTATGCAGTCCTGCGGACCGCATAAGTCTGGCTGTATGAGTCTTACCCCTCTGGTTATGCAGACCGTCTTGGTCCTGCAGACCGTATGGTCTCTTGGCCCCTCTAGTCATGCAGACCGTTTTGGTCTTTTAGTCTGCATAGTCTTTTGGCCCCTCTGGTCATGCGGACCGTATTGGTCCTGTGGACCGCATGGTTTCTGGGCCCCTCTAGTCATACGAACCATATTGGTCCTGCTGACCGCATGGTCTCTTGGCCCATCTGGTCATGTGGACAGTCTTGCTCCTGCAGACTGCATGATCCCTTGACCGTTGTAGTCCTGCGGACCACTTGGGTTCTGCAGACCGCATGTCTTGGCAGCATACTTCCTTGACCCCCATGCCCTTATCCCTTGCATGTTCTTTTATTATTATATTGTTTATGTTTTAAATGGTTTGCATCTTGCACTCAGCCTAACTTGTGACTACCCGATTTGATGATTGTGAATCTTGGGCATAACTTGTCTTAATTTAACCATGATCATGGCGTAATCACATGAACACGACTTACTTAGCATGAAAGCTTTATATAATGTTATTATCTGTGCCACGTGCGTGCTTTGAGCTCGAACACGATCTCAGCATGGCATGTACCCTGTTTGATAATTTCTTTAGTAGCCCCCCGTGGCGCACTCTTGGCGAAGTGAATTCTTAGTATACAAGTACTCCTTTACGTGAACACGATATGACAACATGGATTTACATGATAAATAGTGACACGTCGTGGTGCACTCTTAACAAGCAACTTGACATAAATAATCTTGATAGTGGCCCGTCGCGGCGCACTCTTGACAAGTAATTTTGATAAGTAGCCTAACATGATAATCTTGAATGCTGTTGCGACGGCTATCTTGACATGCTAAGTAATAACTCGTCTTGATACAGTGGGTGATTGTTCTTGAATGTGCTTGTGTTAGCTACCAGTCTAGTCTAGCATCATGTCTAGGACTTGCATCCCTGGTTACCATGGTCAGGGATTCATGCTGAATCTGACTAGGTTAATTACTAGATTGATCAAAGTGGCTCATATAGATAGATGTTTTCAGTTACAGACGATTCCGTTATCTCGGCCACACCTAATGGACTTGTAGCCTGCCGACGAGTAGGGCACATTTCCATCCCACTGTCATGTGGGATACTTCTTGAAACAAGTAATATGCACACTGTCATGTGTTGCACTCCAAGTCACCTAATAATTCTTGATAACTCTTACATGAACCTCGCCTGGATAACTTGGATAGCTGTAGGGCTTGTGACTGCCGAAACATCTCATTGTATCTTGCTAGTAACTAGGCTTGTGATAACCCTAGTTAGTTAAAGTATCAAGCCGTACTCTTTGCTTGACCGTGAATGTTGGATGGAGTTCAATCCTGGCTAGTCTTGTCTAGATCTAGTACATGGCTATCTCAGGACATGCTTACTTACGCTTTACTCTTAGCAATAAATGGTTAGAGACACGGTTCTATTCAGGCAAAGGATTACAACCCCGGTCCTTGTTTGGTTTAAGGATTATAATCTGGCTTCCGGAATAGTTCCTCGTCCTCTCGTCATTTGTTGCCTTATTTATATTTCATGTTTTTCTATTATTATTCTTGTTTATGTTCTGACATGCTAGTTTTAGTTCTTAAGTGAAGCCTCTCTTGTGGCACTTGCTCTTTCTGGGGTCTGACCTAGCTGGTTTTGTATGGCCAGATTTCGGAGCAGCACCCGAGGATCTCCCAATCTTCCAGACAGATGGTGAACACTAGACGTAACCCTAGCAACGAGTGGGTTTTATTTTGCTCTCCCACTCTATAGTAAATTATTCTTTTGAGGTGTTTAGCCGCCGAGCAAGTGTTAGCTCGTATTGAATACTTATATTTCTTGTCTGCCTAAGGGCAGTAACATAATTGATAAATCCTAGGGTTGATCATGTATGATTGAAACTCTTGCTAGTCCTCACATTTTGTACGACTAGCTTCATGATCATCTATATATAAAATGTATGGGACGCCTTACTATTGAATATCTGATGGTCTGACATCTTGTAACTATTATTACTTGCTTGAGATTGAGACACTAGACTTGTTCTTTACCATAAGAGACTGATGGCTTGTAGATAAACCCTCATACATCTAGACAGCCGTGATCGTATATCGAGGTGGATTATACTTCTATATACGTAGCTGGCTGTGTCTGTCTCCCGCTCTTCCGTATTCTGGTTCTGGGGTGTGACACGGTTTAAGTGGTGGCCCATGCAAGTCTGCAAATCAAGATGTGTGAGGGTTTTACTGAATAGATGTTTCAATCACCACTCGTCCTTGATCTTTACTCGTGTCTTCTAATCTTTCTGAAATCTTGACCTGATCACATGCTTATATCCTTGATCTATCTTGGTCCTTCCTTATTGTTCCCTATGTCATTTCTTCAATGGCAGTGCTCCTGGTCCTACCGATCAGCAAGGTGGAGCACCTCCAGTAAACCAGCATCAACCTAGAGACCAAGCCCAGCACTCTGGAGCAGCTTCTCGAGTCATGTATTCTAGGAATCCAGAGCCACCAGTTCAGCCAGCTCAGCCTGCAGAGCCTGACAATGGAGTCTTGGTAGGACTCATCTGGGAATTGCTCGTCTCTCAAGATCGTCGGGACGATGCCCTACACCAGACAGTAGAGTTATCCATGGGCAGAGTGGGTTACCAAGGCAACAGTACAGCCAACAATTTCAAGCGCCTGAACCCTCCCTTCTTTGACGGCAGCGATGACGCAGTTGCAGCTGATGCTTGTTTCCAGTACGCCTACAGTTATTGGACTTAGCCCGCACCTGGTGGGCGATGTTAGCAGTTGGTTTAGCAATGCCTGTCCTATGGACGGTATTTAGCAACAAATTTCAGATCAAGTACTTTGATGCAGTAGCTCGATATGATCTGCAGACGAGATTCACCAATTTGAAGTAGATGAGCATGACGGTCGATGGTTATGTAGTCGAGTTTTCTAGACTGAGTCGGTTTGCTCCCACCTTGGTGGCAACCGAGTTGGATCGAGCGTAGCAGTTTCAGCAGGGACTCCACCTAGAAATTATTCTAGCTGTGGAGAAGTTCGAGCATCAAACTTTTGATGCTGTCTTGAGGGCAGTTAGGAGGCACGAGTATACCTCACAGAGAATCATGGACCGAACCGGAAGTAGAAAGAGGTCCCATGGACAGATGAGTCTGTCCTCAGCACCAGCCCCGGCAGCTAGGGCTTTGTCGATTGGAGTTCCCTAAAGGAAGAATTCTGTTACGTCGGTTCAGTATTCAATACCGACGTACCCTCAACAAGAGAAGCGGAGGCAGTCTTCCGCAATGGGTTGTACTCATTGTGGGAAGCTAGAACACGTTGTTTCGGAGTGTCGTGGAGCACAGGGATTATGCTTGGCTTGTGGGGCACCGGACCACAAGATAGGGTCCTGCCCGAATAGAGCCAGTTCATCATCGTCGAACCTAACTAGTACATCGGTTAGGGGACCAGCCCCAGCACCAGTACAGCAGCAGCAGTAGTACCAGCCTCCGAGGTCGTTGCCGTCTCAGGCACAAGCCTTCCAGCGGTAGAGATCCCAGCAGTATGCCCAGACCTAAGCTCAGATGCAGAACTGGCAAAGAGGGTTCCAGCAGAGGGGACCAGCACCCAGAGGGCAAGGTCAGGCTATGGTTCTGATCGTAGAGGAAGAGTTAGCTTTAAGTGAGGTGGTGGCAGGTACCATTCTCGTCAACTCTTTTTCAACATCAGTATTATTTGATTCGGGTGTATTGCATTCATTTATATCTGCACGATTCGCTACACGGATAGGACTGGAGCCAAGTCATTATCAATAAGGCTTAATATACTTACTGGTAACGGTCTTGTGGGAGTAGATAGAGTGTTTTCCTCGTATCGAATCGTAGTTAGCGGTAGAGAGTTCCCCGCTAGATTGAAAGAATTTTCGATGGCCGACTATGATGTAGTCCTAGGAATGAATTGGTTGAAGGATCAATATGCAAGAATAGACTGCCATCTTGGCAGAATTATTTTTGGTATTCCCGACGAAGAAGAGTTTTCATTTTCCAAAGACGAAGTAGAACCTTATCCTCCAGTCTTTCGAATGGCAGTAGTAGAGGCAGTTCAGTTTCCCAGAGTCGTTTAAGAGTTCCCAGACGTGTTCCCCGGAGAGCTTCCAGGCATGCCGCCAGAGAGAGAGAGAGAGAGAGAGTTCTCTATTGATTTGCTTCCAGGGACAGCACCGGTATCAGAGAAAGTCTACAGGATGGCACCTTCAGAGTTGGAGATTTTGTACAAGATGATTAAAGAATTCAGAACCAAGGGATTCATTCGTGCTAGCGGATCACATTGGGGAGTCCTAATGCTTCTTGTGAAAAAAGAAGGATGGTACGTCAAGATTATGTGTTGATTATCGTACCTTGAAGTCTATAATAATCAAGAACAGATATCTTCTACCAAGGATAGATGGATTATTTGATCAGCTTAGGGGAGCGGCAGTATTCTCGAAGATTGACTTACGATCAAGATACCATCAGATCAGAGTTAGAGAGCAAGACATCCCGAAGACAGCGTTCAGATTAAGATATGGACATTGGGAGTTCCTTATTATGCCATTTGGAGCGACTAATGCGCCAACCGTATTCATGGATCTCATGAATTGCATCTTTATGCCTTACTTGGACCAGTTCGTGATAGTGTTCATAGACGACATCTTAGTCTATAGCAAGAGTGAGGCGGAGCATGAGCAGCATCTCCACGTAGTTCTTCAGATTCTCAGGGAACATCAGTTGTACGCAAAGTTCAGTAAGTACAAATTTTGGCTTGATCGTATTTCATACTTAGGTCATATCATCACCAGAGGTGGAGTGGAAGTTGACCCACAGAAGATAGTGGCTATAGAGACATGGCCAGTTCCCAGTACTATCGCAAAAGTTTGAAGTTTTCTATGATTGGCCGGCTATTACCTGTGGTTCGTATCAGATTTTGCTCGGATTTCAGCGCCCATGACACGGTTGACCCGTAAGGATGTGCAATTTTTTTGGACAACAGAGTGTCAGAGTTTATTTGAGAAATTGAAACAAGGATTAATGACAGCCCCCATTCTCACTCTTTCAGATGGGACTGGAGGATTTTTAGTTTATTGTGACACCTCTGACAAAAGATTGGGGTGCGTATTGATGCAATATGGTAAGGTAGTAGCTTATATGTCATGCCAGCTTCGTGACCATGAGAGGAATTATCCTACCCATGACTTGGAGTTAGCAGCAGTAGTTTTTGTATTAAAACTTTGGAGGCATTATTTATATGGAGATTGGGTGGAGATTTTTACCGACCACAAGAGTCTTAAGTACGTGTTTACTCAGAAGGATCTTAATATGCGTCAGCGAAGATGGCTAGAGCTGTTGGTGGATTATGACATCAACCTGCAGTATCATCCGGCGAAGGCCACGTAGTAGCGGATGCATTGAGCAGAAAAGTTGGAGTTTATTTTCTAATAGCACAACCAGAGTTATTATCAGACCTTCAGAAGATGGGGATAGATATAGTTCCTCCTACCAATATGGCATTGATGGCCAGCATACAAGTTCAGTCCAGCATAGTTGAGAGGATCAAGATGGCACAATCAGCAGATTCTAAGCTTCAGCGACTCAGAGCAGATTGCGAAGTAGGACAAAGACTAGAGTTATGTATTCACGAAGATGGTACTCTCCGACATGGAAGGCGTCTTTGTGTACCCAGTGGTGATATCAGATAGGAGATCATGACAGAGGCTCACAGCTCTTAGTATTCAATTTATTCCGATGGCATGAAGATGTACCGAGACTTCCGTCAGCATTTCTGGTAGAATGGCATGAAGAGGAAGATAGCCCGGTTTGTCTCCTGATGTTTAGTTTGCCAACAAGTTAAAGCTGAACATCAAAGACCAGCTTGACTTCTTCAACCGTTATCAATTCCGGAGTGGAAGTGGGAGCATATAACCATGGACTTTGTAACTGGGTTATCTAAATCCCCAGTTGGGAGAGATGTTATATGGATTATAGTTGACAGACTCACGAAGGTAGCTCATTTTTTTCCTTTCAGAATTAGTCAGTCGATGGAGCATCTTGCAGAGATGTATCTCTGGCAGATAGTCAGATTGCATGGAGTGCCAGTTAGTATCATATCCGACAGAGATTCAAGATTTATATCGTACTTTTGGCAGAGTCTTCAGAAGAGTTTGGGGACTCGTCTCAAGTTCAGTTTAGCTTATCATCCGCAGACAGATGGTCAGTCAGAACGTACAATTCGAACTCTCGAAGATATATTACGATCATGTACACTTGACTTTGGTGGTTTATAGGAAGATCACATTCATGTCATGGAGTTCTCCTACAATAGCAGTTTCTAGGCCAGTATCCAGATGGCACCTTTTGAGGCCCTGTATGGCAGAAAGTACAGATCTCCTTTAGCCTGGAACGATGTGGGCGAGAGGGAGATGCTTGGTCCAGAGATGGTTATGCAGACTATCGAGGTGGTTAGACAAGTCAGAGATCATCTTCGAGTTGCACAGGATCGCCAAGGCCATTGGGCCGATTCTCATCGGCGTCCTCTTGAGTTTTTGTCGGCGACCACGTATTCCTTAGGATCTTGCCTACCCGTGATGTCATTCATTTTGGCGTGCAGGGAAAGCTTAGTCCTAGGTATATAGGGTCGTTCGATATCCTTGAGCGAGTAGGTCAGGTGTCCTATCGTCTCGTTCTTCCACCGTTGTTACATGAGGTCCATGACAAGTTCCATGTATCCCAATTGCGACGATATATCCCGGATCCGAGCCAAGTCCTTGATCATTCGGAATTGGTTGTTAATACCAACCTGTCGTATGAGGAAAGGCTCGTATCCATATTGGACCGAAGAGAGAAGGTACTCAAAACAAGACTATTAGTTTAATCCGTGTTGCTTGGGGTCACCACTCTTTAGGTGGGTCAACGTGGGAGAGTGAGGATGATATCCGCTCGCGATATCCACACCTGTTTGACTCATAAGAGATAATGTCTTTCTTATATCTTATGCTTTTAAATTCCTTGCTTGCATGAATGGTTGCTTGATTGGTTGCTAGTCTTAGATTGCTTGTGCTTTAGTATAGCTTACCCCGACATGTCTAGCCTCTTGATTAAATTTCAAGGACGGAATTTATTTAAGGTGGGTCGATTTGTCACTCTTGTTTCCCGTTATACGTAATTCTAGTATACGTATACAAATTTTGATCCGTATTTTATTTACCGTATTTCTGTATTTCTATATGGCTTGTCTTGATGTATCTTGACTAGGGTTGACCTTGGGTTGGGTTGGTCCAACTTGACTTTCTATGGATGGCTTGGTTTGGTTTATTTTGATGGTTGGTTCAACATGTTGAACCATCCCCTCCCTTTATAAAACCCAACCACCCCTTTCTCTTTCTTTATTACTTCCATTTATTTCTTCTCCTTCTTCTCCATTACTCTCCCACCAACCTAGAGAGCCTAGGCAAGTGCAACTTCCTTCATGGAGGAACCTAATTCTATTTCTTTAATTGTCTTTCTTACATGATTCTATGACACTTTAGTACTTAGCACTTTTGAATTTGGTAAATATTTTCTTGTAGATCTATGTTTATGTCATTTTTGGTTTTCTTGGTTTTGATCTATCAAACTTGCTTGTTTTCAAAATCTAGTTGTTTCATGCGGTAGAGAATTTTATTTTACCCAAATTTGACCTTTGAAAAGTTAAATTTCGTTTTATTTTAACCGATTTATGCAATTTTGAAGTTTATGGGTTCCATGGCACATCGTTCTCGGTTTTTGGAGAAGATGAGCAGTTTGGCTGCATGAGTCTTGGTCGCATGCAGTCCTACAGACTGCATGAGTCTGTCTGCATGAGTCTTGGCCCCTCTGGTCATGCGGACCGTCTTGGTACTGCAGACCGCATGGTCTCTTGGCCCCTTTGGTCATACGGACCGTCTTGGTCCTGCAGACCGCATGGTCTCTTGGCCCCTCTCGTCATGCGGACCATCTTGGTCCTGCAGACCGCATGGTCTTTTGGCCCCTCTGGTCATGCGGACCGTCTTGGTCCTGCAGACCGCATGGTCACTTGGACCCTCTGGTCATGTGGACCGTCTTGGTCCTGCAGACCGCATGGTCTCTTGGCCCCTCTGGTCATGCGGACCATCTTGGTCCTGCAGACCGCGTGATCCCTTGACCGCTGCAGTCCTGTGGACCGTTTGGGTCATGCGGACCGCATGTCTTGGCCGCAAGCTTCCTTGACCCCCATGCCCTTGCCCCTTGCATGTTCTTTTATTATTATATTGTTTATGTTTTAAATGGTTTGCATCTTGTACTCAGCCTAACTTGTGACTACCCGATTTGATGATTGTGAACCTTGGGCATAACTTATCTTAATTTAACCATGATCACGGCATGATCACATGAACACGACTTACTTAGCATGATAGCTTTGAATAATGTTATTATCTGTGCCACGTGCGTGCTTTGAGCTCAAACACGATCTCAGCATGGCATGTACCCACTTTCATAATTCCTTTAGTGGCCCGCCGTGGCGCACTCTTGGCCAAGTGAATTCTTGGTATACAAGTACTGCTTTACATGAACCCGATATGACAACATGGCTTTACATGATAAATAGTGACACGTCGAGGTGCACTCTTGACAAGCAACTTGACATGAATAATCTTGATAGTGCCACGCCGCACTCTTGACAAGTAATCTTGATTAGTAGCCTAACATGATAATCTTGAATGTTGTTGCGACGGCTATCTTGACATGCTGAGTAATAACTCGTCTTGACACTGTGGGTGATTGTTCTTGAATGTGCTTGTATAAGCTATCAGTCTCGTCTCGCATCATATCTAGGAGTTGCATCCTTAGTTACCACGGTCAGGGATTCATGCTGAATCTGACTAGGTTAATTACTAGATTGATCAAAGTAGCTCATATAGAGATATGTTTCCAGTTACAGGCGATCCCGTTATCCCGGCCACACCTGATGGACTTGTAGCCTGCCGACGAGTAGGGCACATTTCCAGCCCACTGTCATGTGGGGCACTTCTTGAAATAAGTAATATGCACACTGTCATGTGTTATACTCCAAGTCACCTAATAATTCTTGATAACTCTTACATTAACCTCGCCTGGATAACCTGGATAGCTGCAGGGCTTGTAACTGTCGGAACATCTCATTGCATCTTGCTAGTAACTAGGCTTGTGATAACCCTAGTTAGTTAAAGTTTCAAGTCGTACTCTTTGCTTGGTCATGAATGTTGGATAGAGTCCAATCATGTATAGTCTTGTCTAGATCCAGTACATGGCTATCTCAGGACATGCTTGCCTATGCTTTACTCTTAGCAATAAATGGCTAGAGACCCGGTTCTGTTCAGCAAATAACTTGGAAGAAAACTAGGTCCTCAGAGGGCGTAGCAAGATATATAATATACATACCGAATGATAAACAATAAATACCAACAAGAGAACTATCAAGTCACTCAGGAACTACAACTCATAACAGCCTAGGTGTAACATGCACATGAGGACAATGTTCTTTCGCAGTGGCTCTTCGAATAAGTAATAATGAACGACACACGTAGTTCTTATCCTATTCACTAGTGGCCAACTAAAGAAAAGTAAATAAATAGTATCCCCTACGTCTAGTAGTTGTCCTCCCTAACCATGGTATTGTCCAAGTCATATCCACCACTTGTCTAGTATGTCTCTAATAAGTAAAGGATCTAATCAATCATATACACAAGATCAGGTTGAGTCACCTAGCATGCAATGCAATATAGAATCCGTATATCTCGTCTATCATGTGTCAACAAGAATAATCATGTAACATGTCATGAAAACAACAATAATATGATAGTAAGATAGAAGACATATATGAAACATGTAAATAATGAGTATCAAAAAGACAATGTATACTTGTCTAGAGTGCGTCCAAGCATGCTGAGTTGTGATGCCAATGTCTAGCTAAAATTGTCCATGAATTAGTAAACCATTCTCCATGTTTATATCTTCCAACCCAAATCACAGATAAGTATATATTACACTCATAAATATATATAGTCATAATAGTACTAATTCCAACAACTCCTTAACCAAGAAAGTTGTATGAGTCAAGGTCGCCTATTTCCTATGTCACGTAAGCTATTCTATTAATCATATTATCAAAAACTAAGTCACACTAGCCTCCGTAATTAGTATTTATTTATTAATATTCTGATTTACATGCTCTAAGATAATAATTCCAAATTTATATCTCATAGTTCGTGTAACGAAGCCAATGTCACGCAATTGAGGCAAAATAATCAACTATAAGGTTAACGATCTTATCTCGGTGATCTGTATTGTCACTATGTCAAGTTCAGCAATAAAAGATCACTAGAATTGACATATCTCAGTTTCAATACACAAATCCAAAATGCAAACATAATACCCAAAATATTACAATTAATAGTGACATAAAAAAGAAAACTCTAAAAGATATCATAGAATGATGGGACAAACATCACCATTAAGTCCGAAGGGTTGAGGTACTAAGAATAGCCTATCAATAAGTCCAATTTTGATACATAGACAGTTTTGGTAATAAGGAGTCCACACGTGGGCCCATTTTGCATTGAAAAATGTGCCACAACTAAAGCTATCCTAATTCAGCAAACTATATGTATCTAATGAACCCAGAATGATGATACGAATTCAATTGTATGTACAGAATTGGATTCCGATGAGCCGATCTCCAAATTGTCCGTTGAATCGAATCATGATGCCTAGAAAACGGCGATCCAGTCAACTATCTCAGAATCGAACGAAACTAGTGTCACAAGACAAGTCATATGATGCGAATCCAATGGCACACGTCTCGTCGTAACATGACGTGCATGTACGAAGTAATTGGAAATTTTCCAAAAGTGTTGATACGATAATTTTCGACGGATACGAATCGAATTCGTCGCACACACACAATCAATTCAGATTCAGTCAAAACTCACACATCCACAATTAATGTACGCACCTTTCTATATAATCAATATATGATGAGTTTGTCCTGTTTGACGGTCCAACTTTGTATCATAAAAAAATTTGGTTTTTGAAATAGATTTTTCTTCATTTTAGAACTAAAATAACTTGAGATTAAAAACCACTTGAACAAAACTATTTGAAGGGTTTTAAATATAGTTATATAGGATTTGCACAAAGAAAAATAAAAAGTAGGTTTGATTCACAGGATTAGGAGATATTGGCTTCTAAATATAGGTGTTTGGACTGATTTATGTGATCCAAAAATCGAGAAACTCGGTTTTTGGAACTCAATTTATGACCATTATAAAGCATAATAGAACAATATATTTGATAGGAAACAAAGAGTGTTAGGTTGTGATCTGTAAACCCCCAAAATTTTCAAGAAAATATATTATAATATATATGTTTTTTTTTTAGAAGATTTTGGTATGTAGTAGTTAAGTTTTAAAATATTATTATTTTTATTCATATTAAATACCAAAGGTAAACCCTAGTGTTGTAAATTTTTATTTTTATTTTACTAAACATTTTGTATTTTCTTAATTATTAAATAAGCCTTTAATTTATTTTTTATGATTGGTTAATATCGAAAAGTAGCAAGCAATTTCTATTCTATGGTAAGTAAATATTAGTTTCTATTTTGTACAAAAAAATTATTAAGTATTTTAGAAATATTTCGGAGATTTTAGGAATTTTATAGATTTATTTAGATTTATGGGTGTGTATATATATATATATATATATATATATATATATATATATATATATATATATATATATATATATATAATAATAATAATAAAACTAGTGGATTTCTCGCGAGCGCGAGACCTACTTCTAAACTTCACCCGATCAACACAGCATATATAGGCCGTGTAGGTAAAGGAAACCTAGAATTAAGGAAACCCTAACCCAATCTCTTTCCCTGCCTTCCCCTGGCGATGGCGCTCAGCCCTCGGCCGCTGTGGACCACCGCGGACCACTAGTAGCAACGGCAACACGCGTAGGTAACCCGTTTCCCCGTCAATTTTCTTCCTAAATACTCGGTCTTTCTGCGAGCCGTAAATTTCTACGGATAGCCTAGTTGACCCTCTACCAAGCCCAGTAAATAGAATAATTTCTTTCGGCCTGTACAGATCGTGAAAATTCACGAAAGTTTGCAAAAAGTTTATGTCGTAATGACAGATTTTCATGTGTCGAAGCCCCTATTCAACGCTAATTTGCAACCAGTGTGTTGCGACTTTTTAAAAACGGTTTGAAGGGACTGGTAGACAACAAATAGACCTTCAAATCCCTTCTTGTAGTTCCTTTTTTTATCAATTATAGAATAAGTAATTTATTTTTGAATACTAAAGAGGATTCAGCATAATGAGTCAACGACCAACTCAGAAGTGTATTGTCGTTCATGATAATCAAAGCTGCACAATCTTACTCTCCTGCCAAGCAACACCCTAGGGCAATGTTTAGAAGGAATGAGATAAATTCTGATTTATTGAGGAATTCTCATGAATAAGTAATAGATGAATCTAGGCCATGCCAAGATAATGATAGTCAGAACAAAAGATCAAGCCAGGGAAACTATCATGGTAATCTTAGAGAATTAAGAATGAATAGATGAAAGACTATCTTGCACGGACAAGGGGAAAATGAAGTCAATATCTGTATCATATCCATACTTGTATCTGTGTCCGTACTCGTGCAACATAGGTGACTACATTTTACCTATCTGAAAATGTGTATCCAGTGTCCACATCATCTTCTTATCTATATCAGTGTCCATATTCGTGCAACATAGTGAAAGCATGATGGAAGAGATTGAAAATGTCCATCATTTGCAAATATATGATACTTGCTATAGCCCACAGAACACCGGAAGAATAAGTAATGACAATAATGACAATTTTTCATTGTTATCTTTCCTAGATATACATTAATAGGTAAATTATGTTTCTGTGATTACCATGTTCTCAGTGATATATTCATGTATTCTAAATTTACAGGGAACTGTGGAGTCTTTTCTTATTGTCATGTCAATTCAATCATACTGCTTTTGTTGATGATTCCATTTTGTGGGTAAAAAGGCATAATATAGGCCAACTAAATTTTGACATGAAAAAAGGCAAGGAAAGAGGTTTGATTGTTATAGTGCATTATTCTTTAGGCCATGTCACTTTTGTGAT
>JANAVB010043418.1:0-27500 GCA_029216955.1 Iris pallida
GCAGATGTCATCTTTGGGCATAAAGATCATCAGGACAGACACTGGAGTAGCGCTGTCACAATCTCACTACATTGAGAAGATGCTCACACGCTATGGGTATAAGGATCTTCCAGGGATCGATACGCCATACAGGTGTGTCAGAAGCTGAAGCCAAATTCAAGGGAAAGCGTCAGGCAGCTGGAGTACTCTAGCGTTATCGAAAGTTTGATGTACGCAACCACTGCCACAAGGCCTGACATAGCTTTCGTCGTAGGAATGCTGAGTCGGTTCACAAGCAACCCAGGGGTTGAGCACTGGAAAGCTGTGAACGGGTGATGAGATATCTCAAGAAACTCAGACATATGCACTGCACTACAACGGGTATCCGACAGTAGTGAAAGGTTCAGTGATGCTAGCTGGTGTTCAGAGGTGGAAAGCGAGAGACCCACAGGTGGATATGTCTTTTCTTGGGTGGAGCTGCTATATCGTGGAAGTCAAAGAAGCAGACTATACTCTCTCGTTCCTCCATGGAATCTGAATTCTATGCACTTGAAACTGCAGCAGATGAAGCAGAATGGCTTCGGGAGCTCATGTATGATCTTCCAGTGGTTGGGGCTCAGATACCGGCGATACCGATATACTGTGACAACCAGGCGACTACGGTGGTGGCATCAAATGACCTCTTCAATGGGAAGAAGAGGACTGTGCGGTTGAAGCATAGGGCAGTACACGATCTTATCAAAAGAGGTGTAATTGCAGTGGTTGATGTTCGGAGTCAGGAGAACCTGGCAGATCCGTTCACAAAGGGCCTCAAGCGCCAGTTGGTCGATGACACAGCTTGTAAAATAGGCTTGAAGGCATTCTGATAGTGTGTCTTTGTAATCCTACCATAAAGTTTTATGCTATTAGTTCAAAGAGAAATCTACTAGGCATCTAACTTTTGGTTCAAAGGAGGATCACTGACTGGAAACTATCAGGTAGCAGTGGGTACTTGTTCTCTGGAACATGGAAGGGATACGGACCCATAACCACTGTTGTCTACTATGTATTTTTTCTGCGAAAAAAATTGATCCTGTGGAAGGTTGGCTTAAACGCCTTAATGAGTTCTCAGGCAGAGTGAATGCCTGGTGTGCTTTACAGGAAGCACGGTAGAGCAGCACTACAAGGAGTGAAACTCCATGCTACAGTGGGGTGACTCCACCATGAGGTTCCCAGGTAGGGGTAATGCCTCGGCTTTGCAAGCCAAGTCACAGCGGCGTAGCACCGCAAATAGGCATGTAGCCTAATGTTGTATGACGTAATTAAAGAGTTGTAGACACACTACAAAGGGGAAGGATGGTCCCATGTTACAGTGGTACGACACCACGATGAGGTACCCAGGTAGGGTAAAGCCTCGGTATTGCAAGTCATGTCGTTGCGGTGTAACACCGCAAGGAAGCCTAAGACTTCATGCTGGATAGTTTGGCACTACAAAGAGGCTTGTGACCTCATGCTACAGTAGTATGACACTACGATGAGGTTTCCAGATAGGGGTAATGCCTCGGCTTTAGGCCATGTCATAGCGGCGTAGCACCGCAAGGAAGCGCAAGGCTTCATGCCATATCTCTTTAATAAAGAACTCACCTATAGTGTATGGAAAGAGATATCAGGCCGTCTCTTGAGGGTAAACTTGTAGACGCCCAAAATTATACACTGAAACCAGGCTGGCACAGGGCCTTTAATGTGCAGCCAGAAGCACTAACTACACTTTGTGAGTGGAAAGAATTACAATTGTGGTACAGAATTCAAGGCGTAGTCCATTCTTGTATCACATTGTTATTTAACCCATGCGGAAAGATTCAAGTCGTCAGCGACATCTATCCTAATGCAAAATGGACAGTTACTGTGGGGAACGCTCAACCCTGGACACATATATATGTTGTGATATGTGGGGGATTGTTGGTGCTTTCGTTACATGGAGAGAGCTTGCTCTCAACATGCCTTATAAATTTTAGTCCCACATCGAAATGCACCATGATTTATCTCAACATATACTTGGGTGTGTTGTTGAGAGATGCACATGGGGTGGTGACCCTAAGGAGGGAACCATGTGGGTAATTTTACTAGGAGGTAAGAATAAAGCTCCAAGGATTAAGCATTAATGCTTTTGTCATTCTCTAGGATTAATTCCATTTGGAGCTAAGCCCCAAAGGGGCTTAGCGACTCGGACTCGGACTCGGACTCGGGCTCATGGGCTCATGTGGCATTTTGTTGGCGCACTTTGCACTTAGCACGTCAGCAGTCATGCGGTCTTTATGCGGCTCATATGCGGCCATGCGGTCTTATGCGGCATGCGGCTCATATGCGGCCTCATGCGGCCATGCGGCTCATGCGGCACATGCGGCCATGCGGCTCATGCGGTTCATGCGGTCCATGCGGCTCATGCGGCACATACGGCTCATACGGCCCATGCAGTCCATGCGGTCCATGCGGCTCATGCGGCTCATGCGGTCCATGCGGTCCATGCGGCTCATGCGACACATGCGGTCCATGCGGCTCATGCGGCCATTAGGCTCATGCGGCCAGGCTGCTGCTGCTGCCGCATTGAGGGATCCGCTGACTGTGCAGATTACAAATCAGTTATGGAAAGGCTGAATCAATACAATTAAATCAGATCCTATCTTTGTGGGATTTGAATTTATTCAGATCCTATCTTTGTGGGATTTGAATTAATTTCGTGGGATTTGAATTAAATCTCGTTGCTATCTTTGGGATTTGATTCAATCTTTCCATAACTGAAGAGGCGGTTAGGGTTTCCACCCTCTCTCTATAAATACTCTCTTCTGGCCTCCTTTGTGACTACTACGAAAAATAGAAGTCAGAAAAGGAAAGAGAGAGAGAGTTGCTGCGCCATTGCAAGTCCATCCGAGGAGTCAGAACATAGGTGACTTCGAGCGTTCCACAGTTCTTCAACTTGCTGGTTCCTGGAAGCAGATCGTGTGGGGCGAATCTTGCTTTGAGCAACGGTGTTTTGACACCCCAGCATTGTTCTTCTTCTCATCTCTCTCTAGTGTTATTGTAACTCGTTCTGTCCCAATTGCAACACGTTTGCAAGGAAGAACGAGATCTTCTCTTCTCTTTTTCCCTCCTTCAGATTGTAATTTGGCTTTTTGATATTTTGAACCGTCGTAGATCTTGAGTTTGATCACTGCAAAGTTTTGTGGGACATCTCAGATCTCGATTGCATCTGCTTTTCATCTTTGATCAAGCCCCGGGAATAACAGATCTCGGATTCGAATCCTTCCTAGATGGTTGGGTGGCTGGGCCACAGCTCGGCTTGGAGAAAGGACACCTAAAAAAAAAAACCTACTAATGTTCCCTCTCTGGACCTCTGGTTTGTGAGTGGCACTTAATATATGAGAATCACAAAGAAGTATGAGGCTATTTCTCTGCAATGTACATGGTGAACCTGATCTTTTACTTGTTCCTTTTCTCATATTACCATCCATTCCTAAAGCCATGCATGTTGAAATAGATGTTGAAGAGTTGAGCAAATTTATGTACATATAGTTTGAAAGAAACAATACCATGGAGAAGTTTCCGCCATAATGTACAAGTTCAATATGTTTACCGACAATAGATAAGTTTTCTTTTTTTTTAATATGCTTTTACAACCTTATTATGCTTTTACAACGTTGCTGATTGGTCTTTTCTCGTTCAATTTTCTTCGCCAAATTTATGTACGCAGAGTTTGAAAGAAACAATAGCATAGAGAAGTTTCTGCCAGAATTTACAAGTTCAATGTGTTTGGACAGATAACTGGTGATTCCGAAGCAGTCAAGAATGCTCTCTTTGCAGTTTCTGCCACAATGGCAAAGTCCTCTACTAGAGAAGAAACTTCCCTTGAGAATAACTACTGTTCCAGAAATCCCCCCACATAATTATTACATCAGATATTACTATTGACCCTGCTGGTGCCAATGCAATTGTTTCTCCTAGAAATTTGCCAATTCCTGCCAATGCAGTGGGTGAAGTTATCGGTAGAGGTAGATCGAACATTGATGATAACATTGGCAAGGTGGGTTAGCCTAGCACCTCGCTTTGCTAATAGATTGCTATCATTATTAGGAAAACATACCAGAAGCAAGCAACGAAGAAATTGATCCTTAGGAAAGTCCTAAGACGTTGCCGCAACAGCTCTGATACCAGATGTTGGAATCGGATACGTCCTCTTGTGCTCCGATACCGTGTCTCAGACGTTGCCGCAGCGGAAACTTAGGCCAACCCCCTGAAATAACCAACCCCTGTCTAACGGACACCAAGCACAGATAAAGACAAGTATATGGCGGTGACTACGTCACCCGGACAAATCTCAATCTCTATAACTTAGATGAAATTACAAGATTGACAAAAATAATGTTGAACCCTTTGCCCTAATAGGTTGAACCCCCCTCACCACACTCAAGAAGAAAAGAAAGAGATTACAATTGAAATCGCTCACCAACCCATAGCAATCTGCCTAACCGAAGTAGGGGTGAGCAACGGTTCGGTTCGGTTCAAACCGAACCGTTTTATTAAAAACCGTTTTAACCGAAAACCGGTTTTATCAAAACCGAAAAACCGAACCGATTTATAAAAAAACGAACAAAACCGAACCGAATTAAACCGGTTCGATTTTCGATCGGTTCAGTTTAATGGGCCGGGCTAACACTTAAATGAATTTAACAGGTTATTGGGCCAGTGGGCATGCAATTACAAAATATATTAGTATTTGCACATACAATAATCAGGTTCCAGCAAGCAGGCCCGGCCGCACAGATATGACTTGCACATTTCAAAAATTGAAAAACAGAAGTTTACCAAAGAAAATTAAAAAAAAAATCTCCGTTACAAAGCTGCAGATCCAGTCTGCTACAATAGTTACAGCACCAGTAAAAAAAATCAAAAATAAATAAAAAAATAAAAATTTAGAGGTTACAGCACGAGTTACAGATCTAGTCTGCTATATAAGGTTACATCCAATCTGTCATATAAGGTTACACAAGATTTACATTTTTACAATCATGCACATACAATTTAATGTCAGCACCATGCATACAACTAGTTTGCAGTTGAGTAGGTCCTTCAATTGCAAGACCAACCTTATTTTCCACTAACAAAGAATTATCAAGCAGCAAAAATTAAGAGGAAGAATGAAAGAAAAACTTCGAAGTGGTGAATCCCCTGGCTTTCTCTGCAAAGAATGCCTCACCACTGGCTGAGGATATACAAACATCCAGTTCCGGGAAATTAGAACAATTTAGATACTGTTGATCTGATTGAGTATTGTTGATCTAAACAGCAATGATATGGAGCTAATAAAGCCAGTAATGAATCAATGATATTAGAACAACAAATTAGATCCAGTTATGATTCTAATGAAACAATGAAGCATAATGGAAAGTTGTATCCATTAATCCCAAGGGTTACTCCATTAATCCCAAGGGCTATGGGTTCCATTTTACACAAATCAATTTGGTTTGGAAAATAATTAATAATCATTTGATTTAAAGAATTAATCAACAAGGAAGCAAGGTCACCGGTAGGAGTGGATCTCTACCTGTTAATAAATGCATTATATAGAAGAAAAAAAAGCATGTAAAGGAAATTACCTGTAGGAGTGGATCTCAACCAGTTAATAAATGCATTGTATAGAAGGAAAAAAAACATGTAAAGGAAATTAATATGTGAAAATTAAAAATATTGTTTTAGTTAGTTATACAGACCGCAAATATGCAAAATCACAAAAAAAAAAACCGCAAACCTTAAAATTAATATGTGGATCTCCGGATCCCAGTAGCAACAAACTGCAAACCTGTAAAAAAATTATTTTAGTTAGTTATACAAAACTGCAAACCTACAAAATCACAACAACAAAAAAACCCGCAAACCTAAAAATTAATATGTGGATCTCCGCATCCCAGTAGCAACAAACCGCAAACCTGCAAAATATTGTTTTAGTTAGTTATACAAAACCAGATACCAGAGACCAAAATTAGATCAACATTAGAGAACAAACACATTTGGGATAACCTACTTATGATTTATCAAAATCACAAAAAATAAAGAACAAGAAAATAAAGGAGGAAGAAAAAAATTTACATAATTTTTTTTTGAAAATACAGTGAAACGAGAGCGTCTTAGATCTACGTTTAAATCTAGGTTTAGATCTGGTTAAAGTGGAGACTTCGAAGATTTAGTTGCACGATCTAGGTTTAGATCTATGTCACGACCTGCACCCATTGTGAGGGTACGAGTACGTAACAGCGCCCAGCCTACGTCGCAGTGTCGGCAGTAGAACGCTGTTCTAGGTCACAATCTAAAAACAACTCACGCAATTATATATTGTACTTGTCAAAATCTCAACTCCGAACGGAGAACAAGTATAGATATAATGAATCTCAATCACAGTCTAAGCACGATTTGATATCACAGAAGTTATAACTAAGACTAAATAATAACAACAAAACCAACTACTAAAATAATAATCTCAAACAATCTCAAAACAAAACATATCTCAACTTATTACAATTCAAGTTCTAAAACATGAAACTAAACCAAGTCAACTAGCTAGTCTCCCGATCACTCTGAGTGTCGAGGCCAAAGGTAGCTAAAACATCTCCTGGTCCATAGTAAGTAGGGCAAGTGCCCTCAGGGCAATCATCTGTAAAAATTTTAACAGATCCAGTCAGGACAGGAACGAGTACAACTCATCTAGAAAATCCAAGTAAATGACAGAGAACTATAAAGTAGTTATAGACAGTTTTATTGATGAACATGGTAGTTTTTATTCAGGTGATGGTATAGAGAAACATTTAAGATACAAGAAAAGTAAGGTAACTAAAACAAGAGAAGAATCATGGCAATGAAGACTGTAAAATAAAATTCTAACTAAACTAGAGTAACATAATAAGTCCAAATAGTAAATGTAAGACAAGTGTAAATCCTATGTAAATCCAGTACGAGACGAATCTAATACAAGATGAATCCAGTACAAAATGATTCTAGTCAGTGATCAAGAATCCAGGTGAGACCAGCTATATTCTAACTGTGTGTTTTAAAATACCGAGATCGACATGTAAACGGCTGTAGGTATCAGGCACATCACTCACTGATCAGACGAGAGATGGCTATGCTTCCAGTAGATTCCAGTTGGGAGATTCCAGATTTGGGATATGTCTACATATCTTACTCAATATTTCTCCGTCCCGCAATACAAGTGAATCCAGAATTCGACACGAGAATCGAGATAAGTCCAGCCGAACATGATCCCAACAATGATTCCAGAATGATTCCAGTAACAGAGGCCAGACAATATGGTATGTGTGTCGCATACATGAATCCAGAAATATCCATACATGTTGTAACAGAGAATCACATAAAACTAATTAGAACTGAAATACAGTAATTGACAAATAAATGAGAGACTATCAGAAAATGTACTCGACTGATACTCTAAAAGAGTAGTATAATATCAGATGTCTGCACCGGAGTCACAATGTCCTAAATAGAGCAGTATGTGTTATAATGTGTTTAAAATACGATAAATAAAGTTTACGATGCAATCCACATGATTTCTAGGTCAATCTAGGTCAAAGTCAAACTTGGTCAACTCTGGGTCAACCCAAGTCAACATCTAGTCAAACTAGGTCTAGGGCCAGTCAACTAAAGTCTAAACAACAACCTATAGGGTCACTCTATACACTAGGCCTATATACATCCTATAGATACAAATATAATTACATACATTCATGTATACATTGTATAGGATACATGCATATCCTATTTACATACTAGCATTTATACATACCTTCTTGCCTTACATTTCATTTATATATATATATATATATATATATATATATATATATATAGATATATATATATATATATATATACTACATTACATACATGCATATTCATTACATATTACATTATATCTATACATTAACATATAGATACGATACATATCATTCATGAAAACAAAAGAGGAAAGGGAAGGGTGAAAGGAAGGAAATGGAAAAAAAAGAGGGAAGGGGAAAGTGGGGAAATGAACTGTGAAGGGGGACAAGGGACTAAACTAGGGACTGAACAGTGAAGGGGAAATGTTAAACAGATTCAGTTCATGCATTCATTTCAGTCATGCCTTCAACCATATATACATTTATGTAAAGAGGTACATATCATATTTGCATACATTCATATATACCAATGCATTTGATAGTGCATTACATTATTCACATATGCATAACATGCTCACAGTTCAGTTAGGATACCTACATGCTTCATTATCTAAGTTCTCATATTCATGTAACCAAGTAATTAATATCTCCTACATTTCAGTTTACAAACATTATCTTGCATACATTCATTTTCAGTTTATATCATGCATATCAGTTTATAGTTATAACATAAATATGGAATGAACTCAACATTGAACACATTGAACCCCAACCCAATATCATTCTCAGTTAAGAACTCAGTTTGCATACATACAAATTACCTACATTAGATAATATATACAGGTATACTTGCATACATTGTACATTCGTATATTCATCTTGCATATCAGTTTAGCAAAGAACATTTATTTCAAAAATCGAACACAACAAGTGAAACCCAATCATCACAGTAAACTTGAGAACCCAAACTGAAATAAACTATTCAAATCCTAACTGGGAATCAAACATCAATAGCAATGAATATATCCAATTTAAAAAACCCAAAACAAATCCTATTCGAAAACCCAGGTAATATCATGCACTGAATTCAGTTTTAAATTTGAAGTATCAGAAAATGCCACCCCCCCCAAATTCGAATACCAAAACATATCCTTTTGAAAACTCAATTGAAAACACAACATCAACATAAACCTGGAGCCTATTACAACATCAAAATGCATTTGAATTTTTATAAAACTAAATCAAATATCTCAAAACTGGGAAGAACAATATATATGAAAATAAATCTCGAACTCCCAAATAAGTCCTATAATTCGAAATAACTAAAGTGAAACACATGTACAGTCATGGGGACATGTCAGGCATGTCCAAGTGTGCATTCGTGTCCAGAAATCAGGACATAATGTGTCCAAAAACTAAAAATCGATATTTGTAAAAAAACAGCGAAAATCGATCCCTCGTACAGCCATATCGAGCCTTCGTGGGCTCGACAGAGTGCTCGAGGCACCATGTGCTCTTGCACTCGTGTCGAGGGGACATAGGGCTAGGGACTGAACACCCTGCCCCGTGTCCAAGCTGTGTCGTGTTGTGATGCGAAGCCCGTATCAGTGGGGGTTTTCTCGCGTGTGCGTGCGTGTGCGACCAATGTGGTGGAACCAATAACTTTGCGAATACTCAACCATGTCAGCCCAAACTTCGTGTGTATCGTGTCAGTGTATGTCCCCATGTGTCCACCAAAAATTGTGTCATAAGAAGCCGTGTCGTGTCCTGTGTCGACCCCGAGCAGCAGGGGATGTGTACAGTATGCACGATATAGTGCAATGTCAGTGCGCAGTCGATTTCTTCGCGCACACTGAACGAAGACCCATGAAATTTCATGGGAGTGATGTCAGACACTAGGCCCACGTGTCTACCAAATTTCATGGCACATGGTGCCGTGTCGTGTCCTGTGTCGAGCCCGAACAGCAGGAAAGCCGTACGAGCCCCGTGCGTGTCTCGTGCATGGGGTGCGTGTCCATTTTGGACACGAATACAACCCCAAATCGTGCTCAGTGTTAAACATAATTAATCTACACATTAAGAGCTTCAAAAACATGTAATTAGTTTTGGAAATTACTAAAATAAATTCCTATATGGCATTTTAACAAACACATGCACATACACATTGACACGTGTCCGATACGGACACCAAATGGATACGGTTTCTTACCAAACTTGAGGGACAGCTAGGAAACACCTAGATCTAGGCTATATGTAAAGAATCAGAACTAAATCATTGTTTAGGGTGTTTACCTATAGGGTGTCAATGATAAGGAAAAGCCCCAAATATGATGATCCTCCTTGCTAGCTCAAATCTCCAAATTATTCAAAAGCTGAGATTTCTCTCTATAATCAAAAAATAGAGGAGTATTAGACTCTAATGCAAGAAACTAGAGTCAAAAAGAAATTAAAATGGAATAGTTATGGATTGGGAAAGAATGACAATACCTTTCATTTTCAAGAGTTGTTTCAATACAAAAAGAGGCAAGAACCAAAGGAAGAGATATTATATAGGGTTGGGATCCCTATGTGGCTGGCCATAAAGGGGAAAAATTAGGGTTAGGGTTATAACTAATGGGCTTGGGCCAAGTTTTAAGGATAAAGGAAATCACTCCTTAAGTCAAAATTCCATGAACCTAATCACTTATTCTCTACATGAAACTTGATTCAAATAAGTCAACTTGAGTCGACTTAAGTTAGACTAGGGTCCCACCATGCTAATCAAGTCACCATAGCTAAAGTCAACATCTAGGTTAGTCTCTTAAATCACAACTAATAAAAGTCAAAATTAACAACCATCAATCCAATAATTAATCAAATAATTCCACTAAGTCAAAATAACCAAAATATCCTTAGGCTAAAAATGATAAATAAATATTCCAATCACATGGTTAGGCTCTAGGTCAGACAGTCTCTAGGTAGGGTTTCACTAGCAGCACATCAAAATCACAAGTCATGATTTTTAAATAGTTTTAAAATGATTTAAAAACCCAAAAATCATAATGTGATATAATATCAATAAATAAATAATTATAATTACAAAAGTTCAAAATTACCCTCATTGGGAAAACTGGGTGTTACAATCTAGGTCTTGGAAAAATAAGGATGTGGAGAGAGAGAGAGAGGGAGGGAGAGAGGTTTGGAGAGGCTCGGGAGGGAGAGGCTCGAGAGGGAGAGAGCGCTCCCGGCTCTGGAATGGAGAGAGAAGCAAGAACCGCCACGAGAATAGAATGGAGAGAGAAGTGAGTTAGGGTTACCAATGTTTTGGTTTATATAGATATGAGAGTTCAATTTTCGGTTCGGGTCGGTAACCGAAACCCAAACCCAAAACCGACCCGCAAAACCGAAGTTTTCTGAACTATAAACTGAGGACCGAACCGATTAGAAAAAAACTGAACCGAATTCCTATTTCGGTCCGGTTCGGTTTTCGATTTCAAACCGTAAAATGCTCACCCCTAAACCGAAGTTGACGACCACTCGTGTCATAGTTTGAAAAAAAAATTTATAAATAAATAAATTCTTCCTACAAAGAATAAATCCCCGTATATATATATATATATATATATATAATATATAATATATATCTATTTTTTAATAGAAATACCAACTTGTAAGTTTAACCCCCCAAAATTTTATTATTGCATCATGCAATAATAAACCCTTTTACATCCAAACCCTCCAACCAACTTTGCAATTTCAATTTTATGGGACACTTGTCATTAGATGGTGGTTGGGAAGCTTCATGAATGGCCATGTGTCAAACATGGAGGGAATGGAGGAAAGAGAAAAAAAAATCAACACTCCCCCCCTCTCCACTACTTGCCCCCCCTTCACTCTCTCTCTCTCTCTCTCTCCAACACCTTCTTCTTCTTCTTCCTTCAACTTTCTTTCTTCTCCAAATTTTTCAAGAAGAAGAATTAGGTATTAATTCCTTTATTTTTCTTTTCCTTTTTCTAAACTCCTTTCCTTAGTTGATCATAACTTGATTATATATATATAATATTGTGCTTCTAAATTGTAGGATTAAATTTTGGAGTTTTAATTTGTAACACCCAGTTTTCTGAAATTGGAGTATTTTGAAAATTTATTATTTTTATTAATTATTAGTGGTATTTTAGTCATGGTATGATTTTCTGGTGATTTTAGTTAAGTTAAACCATTTTCTAAGTCATGACTTATGACTTTGTGACTTACTAGCACAACCTTAGTATAAACCCTAGTTTTTCATAACCTAGAGACTAACCATGATCATGGTGTGAGCCTAGCCATAGTCTTAGAACATCAATTAGGACTTTTTAGCCTAAAGGGTATTTTGGTAATTTTTAGAAATTATTTAGAATTATTTGGATTTATGTGTTTTTATTATTATTTAATTATTGATTAGTGTCATGTTAGTCCCTAACCTAGTTTAGCACTAATCTAGAGGTTAGCAACTAACCTAGACTAAAGTTAGATATTAGCTTTATGTATAAATATCTAGTTAGATAAATATCTAGATATTCCTTTTTTTAGATATTTAGAACCTAAATATCTAACCCCTTAGTCAAAGACTTAGGGGCTAAGTTTGCAAGTGGTAGGACACCCTCCCCTACCCCCATGGCAGCTAAGGGCACCCCCCTACACTACCCCCCTTCCTATATAATCCCATTAATTTCATTCATGATAAATTTACATGAAATTTATACCTAGAAATCCCATTTCTTTACAAGGCCACAACTTGATCAATTTTGATCCAAATCACTCTAGTTTCTTGCATTGGACTCCCCTACACTAGATGGTACTAGTTAGGGCCTGCTATCAAGGAATTTGGAAGCTTTTGGCATCACCAAGTGGAAGGAATCACACCCCTCTTTATTGATTTTTCATTGGATTTGCACAAATAGGTAAATACCCTCAAACCATGTTAATTTTGTGTTTTCTCTTCATATTTGCATGCATCTAGGTATAAGGGAACTGTGGATCAAGTTTGGTAGGATTTAGAGTTGGTTTGGTGTCCGTATCGGACACGTATCCTTGGCTAGGAAACTGTGTTTGTCGAAATGCTACAAAGAAATTAATTTCATTTTTTGTAAAACAAATTTCATAATCTTGTAGCCCTAGACTTATAGTTTACACCCACACTTGACTGAACACGACACGGTGTCATTTTCGTGTCGAAAATCGACTTGGACACGCTGCCAGGACACCGCACTAAGGTATACAGCCTCCCCTGCTACCACACCCTTCGTTCTCTCTGTACAGACCACTAGGACACACCAAAATTGGTGGACACGAGGGGCAGTGTCTACGCACATGCCCCCAAAGTTTCACGATGTATCGTTTTGTATCGGACACGAAATCGGGGCCGCACTGGCCATACACGCGCACAGTTTCAGTCGAAATCCGACTTGGACACGGCCTTCGTGTCGCATGGACACGAGTCGAGGATACCTCATGTTTGCACGAGTGTGTAGCCCTACACGTGGGCTACACGTGGGCGTGTCCACGAGGCCCCACGTGGCTCGTGTCGTGTCCACGAGGCACGTGAACACGTGCACGACGCGGTGCCAAACACGCGTATCAGTCGTATTTTTACGACTGAAACGGGCTTCCCATTTAGACACGGCGACACGTGGGTGCGTGTCAGGGTCCTAGGTGTGTAGCCTGACCCTAGGCGAACCTATGGACACGAGCACGACACTTCACGTGTCCTGTGTCGTGAGCACGAGGCACGTGAACACGTGCACGATGCTGTGACACTGCACAGTGTCAGGATTTACCCGAGTGAGTTTTTGGGTGTTTGGACACGCCGTGTCGTCGTTGTGGACTCTCATTGACACCCACGACACGTATACATATGGGGCACCAATTACCAACCACTAATTTCGAGTCTTAGCTCGTGTAGGTGCGTGAAATCGGATTACCTACCTGTCGAGTGCACAGTGCACATGTTCCAGGAACTGGGATATTTCCCATATTTTAAAAGTGGATTTCAAATCTATTTTGATTAAGATTTATACATGTACATGTGTATTTTCAGTGTATATATATGTAGTATATATGTATGTGAGTGTGTGGGTGAGTTTTTAGGTTGTGTACATGTATATACTTATGTATATACATGTATGTGTATTAGGTGCTTGTGTATATTAGGGGGTGTGTTTGGGGTTGTTCCTGTTCTCAGGAAACTGAGAACAGTCCCCCCCTTGACTGTCATCTCTCTCTCTCACTCTAACACTCTCTCACTGTCATCCCTCTCTTATATATGTATGTATATATAAGTTATATATATATATATTATATATATATATATATATATATATATTATATATATATTAATATATATATATATATATTATATATAGTATACAAATACATAGTGTCTTTATATATATATATATATAATATTATATAATATATTATATATATATATATATTATATAATATATATATGTGAGTTTGATGTATATATATATGGGTTTGGTATTATATATATAGAGTATTCCTATATTGACATATAGGTATTAGATAGATGGGTATATCTATATATAGGTATATATATCTATATATATGACTTTCTAAGTATAGGTTATATAGAAACCTATAACCACTAGCCTATAAAACTTGGTTATATGGCCTATGGCCAAGGTACTAGCCCATGGCTTTGGGGCTAACCCCAATGGCCTAATGACCCAAACACCACTAATTGACCCTTGTTGACTAAGTGTTGACCAAAGTCAACCTTAGGTCAAATTTGATCTAGTTAACCTAGAATTGACTAGGATTGACCTACAATGACTAGTTTAACTAGTTTGACTAAAACCCTAACTAGTTTGACTATGGTTGGCCTAACTTTGACTAGTTTGACTAGTCTGACCATGTTTGACTTAATTATCTTATTGACTAGTCTTTGTTTGACCTAATTACCTTGCTGACTAGTCTTGTTTGACCAATACCTTAGTTGGTCTAAGTTTGACTTAGACTTGATCCAGATTGATCATGTTGACTAGTTTGATTAGAATGTTGACCAGGAGTTGACTTTAACCTAGATTAAACTTGTTTGACCTTGTTTGATCTTGTTTGACCTTATTTGACTTAGTATGACTTCCTGTGACCTAGTTTGACTATTAGAGTGGACCAAGAGTTGACGTTTGACCAGATTGACCTAGAGTCATGTAGTATGCATTGTATACTTTATTTTTACCATTGTGGATTGTGAAACCCATCATCTTCGTATTAATTTATTTAATAGAGTTTTTATTATTAATTAGCGTTTTCATTAATTAACGTTTTTAAAATTATTATTATAATTAATTAAATATTTTTAGATGAAAAAGGATTTCGAAAATAATAACATGGATTTTTGGATTTCAAACCCAGACCCAGGCCTGAGCCCAATCCCTTTTTTTTCTAATTTTTGACTTGGTTAATCATTATTAAAAAAAATGGTTTGGCTGGTCCCGTAGGACCAGCATTCTTGCAACTTGTTCAAGTCACCCCCTCACTTTCCTCCCCTACGGTTACTCCAGCACAACTCCAAACTCTCCCACTCCCCCTCTTATAACTCCCTGTTATTAAAACACCACCATCAACTCCTCATTTAATTCAATTCTCCACCACACGTTACTGCCATAACCCACCACTCCTTTATTTACTCCACACACTCTCTACCCACTCCTCACTCACGATCTCTCTCCCTTACTCACAGAAGAGAAATATTCACCTCTCTTCACTCTCATTCTCTCTCTCTCTCTCTCTCTCCCTCTCCATCTCTGGGAAAAACCCATCTTCCCGAACCCATTCTTCCCCCAAACCCTAGATCCGGTGATCTCTTCCGTCGTCGACCCCCGAAGCTCGGTGCCCCTCGCGCCTCCGGCCAACCGCGCGGCATCTCCGCGCCGACTTCTTTCCGGCCACCCGGAGCTTCCCGCCGCGGCGCCGACCTACCCCCGGTGAACTCCCCGTCGGCGCCTCCCCCGTCCAGCGCGCGAGCCCCCTTCTCCGGCGAGCCAAACCGCGGACCCTCTCCCGCGCCACCTTTCCGCGCGTGGCCGACCCCGTCGTCACCCCTCTCCCACTGTCCAGCGCTCCGTGGAGTTCACCCTGCTGTCCAGATCCGCGGAGTTTACCTGCTGTCCAGATCCGCGATCCCGTGCACCCGATCCAGCGTTATCCGAACGTTGTTTCGGCTCTCCCCAAGTTCTTCCTGCGGCTCCCCGCCAACGGAATTTGGTAATCCCTGTTAATCACAGTAGTTCGTCCCTCCCGTAGAGTCTATAATGATAATCGGTCCCCGGTTTCCCTTTGGAAAATTCGGTTAGCTGCGTTAGCATATTCTGTGTTTTTGTCTGCTGGGTTTTGTATGTTGTTGGTTGATTTCGGATTTCTCGGTTATTTCGGGAAGGTTCTGGTGGTTTGGAAAATTATTTCGGTGGATATATTTTTGGGATTATATTTTGGTTGGAAATTGCAGGTTTTGTGGCGCATTTCCCAGTTTTGGGTTGTCCCGAAATATAGGAAATGCTGCCCAAATTTTTACAAAACTTTATTTAATTTGATTTCAAAATTGGTTTCGGAATAATAATTTTAAAACTGATTCTTCGGGCGACGACCGTACCGGTCTGTGGGCCCTGGCAAAATGCAAACGCACCGGTCCGACCGGGCGTTGTGGTATTAGCTGGATTTTGATGATGGACCGAGTCTGAGACTCCAACTTATATTTTAAATTATTTTTATTTAATAGTTAAGCTATTTATTATAGTTATTTAATTACTGCATTCTATTTAGTAACTTAATCGTTTCCTCTTATTTTTATGTAAAAAGAATTGTACCGGGCATAAGCCCATGACTCTAGGATGATTAGCTGTGCCCATGTATTGTTTAGCGTAGGTTTTACTTTATTTTCTGGGTGGATGTTGATCTTGGGTGGTATTTTGATTAGACGTATAATCGTAGTTAGAACGTAATCATAATCGTATAATTAATTAGGAATTAAATAAATAGATAAAATATTAGTAAATAACTAGTTCATGATTTATCACTATAAGAAACTATATTTTTATAAATATTACAAAAACACAAAGTTTTCCAAAGTTAATTGGTCCTTGTTATTATTTCCAAATAACCAAATTAATCGGTTTAATCAACGCACGTAGCATGCGACGTAATCGTTAGCTGTAACTTAATACAACTTAAAACCTGACTAGGACTTACTACTAGAGATTGCAACTAGCACACTTAGTCTGGTTATTCAAGGATCTAAGTCGAGTTCTCAACTGTAGGAACTCGAAGGCATACCTGACGTTCCTCCTCGGTATCAACTCGTCTTTCCAGTCATTCAATATAAGGCATGTTTCGAATTGTGTATTCTTGTATTTTATTAGTAAAGTTAAGTGCATGTTAAACCACACTGCTGGCACGGAACTCTATCTTAGGGTTCAACTACCGACTGATACTGTTACTGAATCTGGGACTGGGTAGTGTAGACGTTTATGACCAAAGCCCCTACTGAACTGACTGTGTTAGCTTACCCTCTCACACACGGGGATAAGCCATATCGTATCACTAGGATACTACTGATCAACCCAAGCGGTCATAGACGTTTGCATATTCAAAACACACTGAACTGTTTTAAACTGCTGAAAATTGTTATTTTAAACTGTTTATCCTGCACTTTCCAATTACTATTTAAGATATGAGATGCATATTTCGTTCTTGCTCCCTCCTGACTGGAGACAACATTTTAGGTAACACTGAGGATGAGCTACATCATAATAGCTATTATGACCTGGTTCCCTACCCTGCGACGATACCGGAGCCGTCTCTGGAGGACGTCGATCCAGGGACTACTGAACCAGATGTTTAGATAGTCTCTCCTTTCTGCATTTTCTTGGATCTTGTATTTTATTTCAGCATTTCCTTTCACAGTTGTACTTCTGAATATTTTATTTAATAAAGTTTCAAATTCCGAATAGAACAGTTGTGACAAATGTACTTGTGTTGTTGTGAATACCTGCAATGGAACAGCTTACTGTCGTCGTCTCACCACGGTGCAGGCTGGGCATGGTCCGGTTCGACCCATTAACTTGGGATCGGGTCGTGACATGTTTTCAGTGGTGGCCCATGCAGGTCCACAACAAACAACAACTTAGGAAAACATACCTAGAAATAATTAGAACACTAGAACATTGATTTGTCACGACATAGGTCCGATTCATATATAAATAAATATTTTTGCTTGATTATAGACCGGTAGGCTACCTTGCTTATGTGTGCGTCCTAAACCTTCCAGAGAATGACCATTGACCAAATCCTACTGGCGATGAGGTGTCATCTCCGGATCATACCCCATCTCCTCAACCAAGCCCAGGGTCCTTTCCCTTGCGGTTGTTTGACCGTCCTCATAGTGCATCCAGTGAAGTTTTCCTACACTGGCGATTCCTACCTCATCTCAAACCAAGTTGCTTTTCTTGGTGGAGTATTCATTTTTGTTGCTCCACCAGTACCACACATCTTCCAAATGGTTGCCCTATTTCAAGTAATCATGGAGTTCCAGAAAGCTCAAGATGAAGCCCAGCAGGAACAGATGAATATCACGAAAGAAGACATGAAGAACGTCAATGATGTAGCCTTAGCTATCTTAAACCAAGTTGGAGCGGAACCTCATCCTAGGAGGGATACCCCTGAATCTAGAAGACATTTTGAGCCCTATCCGGCAGTTATATCGTAAGAAGCTATTGGTTTGTGACTACTGTAAAAGACTGGTCACCAAGCCAATATTTGTCGTAAGAGATTGGGGAAATATTTGTTATGTGGATCTGCTGAACATCGGATAAAGGATTGCCCCTTATCTTTCCATCATACCAGAACACCTATCTTGTTTGTGTCCAAGAATGATGGAACAACGGATGTGTATCGATTACCAGACACTAAAGAACAAGTACTTTCTGCCCGGATCGAGGATCTGTTTGATCTGTTGGTGTGGAGTTAGGGTGTTTCGAAGTTTGACTTAAGATTTGACTACCATCAAATCAAAGTCAGGAAAGAGGACATTTCCAAGACGGCGTTCAAACATCAAGTATGGGAAGTTTTCTTTGGTCAGGACGTTAGACTGACAAATGCTCCTGCTGTGTTCATGAATCTCATGAACAGAGATTTTCATGAGTATTTGAATCAGTTTATCTTCTCCATCGATAACATTCTGATATATATGAAGACTGAAGAAGAGCATGAAGAACATCTGAGGAAGTTTTGGAAACTTTGAGGAAAAAGAAGTTTTATGGTAAGTTATCTGAACGTGGATTTTCTTTGACAAGGTGGACTTTTGGCCATGTTGCCAAGAGAAGAAATTTCGATAGCTGCTGTTGAAGAGTGGTATACCCCAAGTTCAATTCGAAAGTTTTTGAACTTGGCCGGCTAATATTGTTTGCCATTAAAATTGTTTTGATTGAAATTTTAATACAAACAGAATAGTGTACAATGTAGGACTTAGATGTAGTCCTAGGAGTACACTTTTGTTTAAGCTGGGTCCTTAGTGCCAATGGAGCGAGTGGTAATGCATTGACTCCGTTGACCGGCTGACGACGGTTATCGGTTCTTTGAAGGTGTTGATTGCTCTGGGTGCTGGAGCTTGCTGAGAGGAGGAAGACGTTGAGTGTCTAGAACTGCCTCTCCGGTGATTCTCTGTTGTGGATTCTCTCTGTGTTGTGAGTCTCCTGTCTTTTTGTGAGCCTTTTCTGTGTGAAGGAGATGATCCTTCTATTTATAGTTTTGCAGGCTGGCTGCTCATGCGCGCATGTAGGATACGCCGGTGTGGGGACGCCACGTGGAGGTTGCTGATGGAGGTGCATGGATGCTGCACCCTGATCGAGGGGGAGAACTCTTCATACTGCTGTTGTGAGCCGGCACGTAGCAGATAGAAGATCTTTCCGTTGCTGAAATCTTGGATGAGTTGAGTCAAAGGACACGTGTCGTCGACTCATGGTTTGAAGATCTCGAATTTGGTGGAGAGGAGTGATCTGGTGGGCTGCGCCTTGGATTGGGCGCAGGAGGAGGCTGCGGCTCATAACCTTTAGGAGTTACAAACCATTTGGGGCGCATGGCTTTTGAGGCGCATGCAGGCGACTTTCCTTCTGTCTTTCGGGATCAGAGAGCAGTCTGAGGCGCATGGCTTTTGAGGCGCATGCTGATTTGGGCGCATGGCTGTAGAGGCGCATGCGGTTGGTTGAGTGGCCACGTGGCAGTAGCCGTCGAAATAAAGTCATGATGATGCTGACGTCGTCGACGCTTCATTTTCTGAAAAGCTGTCAACTGTTCAGACTTTGGGAGACGTGCTGCCAACTCTGTCAGTTCAGCATTTAATGTTGGTGACGTTCGATGGACAGCTGAGTGGGTGCGCGTCGGTTGGCGTTCCTCTCGGTATGGAGATGTGTGGGGGCGCATCCTCTGTAATGCGCCTGGTACTGAAGGGCGCGTCTATGTGATGCGCCTGATGCCGAAGGGCACGTCCGTGCATGGCGCATCTTCATTGGTCCGTCTGTTGAGTTCTTCAGAGCATTAGTGGCTCCCTGACTTAGCTGAATTCGAAGAGACGAGTTCATTCATCAAAAATACAAGTTTATTACACTGACTTCGGGAAGGTTGCCACTTGGCGCATGGGTTTGATTTGCCCTGGCCTATGAATAGCAACAGTTTGAGAGAGTTTTGTTGTCTCTCCCTTTGACTTCTCGACGAAGATGGATTCGACTGATCCTCCTCCTTGGCAAGACGTTGTACTGTGGATGATGATTCTCTTTGTTTGAAGAAGCTTTGACGGTTCCTTCAGAAGACTGAGATTCGCCGAGTTGGAATGGACATAGATGTACCTAAGCCTCATTATGATGGAGAGCCCCATGCTGGTAGTGACGAGGAGTGATTCACTCTGACGGGGCGAAGTGATGCGCTGGAAGACAGGTACAGCAGGTTGCAATTGTTGGAACACAGACTGCCTTGGTGGTGGAGCCACTGTCTTGCGGTAGCAGCAGTTGATGGCGACCGTGGCACAAGTGTGCCCTGTGAGGGGCGTATTATGCTTGTTGGTCGGCTCTCCTGATCGACGTTTTGTGAGTGATCACGTTGCGCAGATCGTTGGAGGAGAGTGCTACCTTCGTACCCCCTTCAGGCGCATGGCAAGGCCAAGCGCCGGGGTGGTCAAGTGAGAGCGCCACCTTCGCACCCCCTTTAAGGCGCATGGCAAAGCCAAGCGCCGGGGTGGTCAAGTGAGAGTGCCACCTTTGCACCCCCTTCAAGGCGCATGGCAAAGCCAAGCGTCGGGTGGTCAAGTGAATGCTGTACCCCCTGATCTCCCGATCAGTGTGGGGAACAACATTTAAAGTGACTTGAACGGACCTCAGACGCACAACCAGAGGAGGCGCGGGAGTTCAAGACCACTAGGTTTGCCTTGCTCGACTTGGTTGTGAACGCAATAAATGCGCCCAAGTGAGACAAGGACTTTGAAGGTCGGCTTATTTCCGGGCCACAGCACCCGAGTCGACCTTATACAGCTTACCATCAGCAGCGCGCATGATTGTGAGCGCATGCTTCTGGTTTGCCATTGGCATAGCACGTTTGCGGCACATGGCCCGTGCTGCCTTGGACTTCTTCGTACCAGCCCGTGGGGTGCATAGTACTCAGAGTCCAAATTATCCTCGCCATAACAGCGAGTGAAGAGCTTGCAGCCGACCCAGAAGAAGAGAAGAACAACTGCAACTTGTGGCTCGAACGGGCTCCTGGATAACGGGCTCCCTTTCTTTATTTATTTTTTTGGTGCCCTTTTCAAAGGAGGCAAGAGGTCTCTATATATAGAGTGGAATGAGGCCTTCCTTCTTCTCCTTTCCGATATGGGATTAAAAGAAAGATCCTTCTTTTTCATGCTTCTACAACTATCAGAAGTTCGTGAAGGATTTTGCCAAGATTGCTGAGCCGATGACGAAGCTCACTTGGAAGAATGAAGAGTTCATCTGAATGAAAGTTTGCCAGGCGGCATTGAGGAGCTGAAGAAGAGACTTACCACTACACCAATCCTTGCGCTACCCGCAGGAACCGGTGGGTTCTCAATTTACAGTAATGCCTCTGGAAAGGACTGGGCTGCGTTCTTCAACAACATAGGAAAGTAATTGCTTACATATATAGGCAACTACAGACTCATGAGAAGAATTATCCCACACCTAATTTGAAATTTGCTGCAATTATCTTTACCTGGAAGCTATGGAAGCATGAGTTCTATGGAAAGGGAGTGAAAATATAACGGACTACAAAAGTCTGAAATATGTCTTCACTCGGAAAGGGCTGAATGTTAGACTGAGAAGATGGCTGAAGCAGATGAAGGATTTCGACATCAACCTGCAGTACCATTCAGGTAAGGCTAATATGGTCGCTGATGCACTTGGTCGATACTGATGGCGGAGTTCTTAGCCAAGGACTAGCACCTGCTAGAAGATATCGAGAAGTTTGGACTGGAGGTTATACTACCTGGAGATAGACGGACGGAGCTGGATGCTGATTCAGTATTGATAAAGTTCGAGGCTGAGGGACAAAATCAAGAGATCGTAGTTTCAAAACGAGGCACTTTGCAGGCTCAGAGATCAAGTGTTGGCAGGAACACTTGAGGGTTTCTAAATTGATCAGCAGTGGAACTCTGAAGAATGGTGCGAGACTTTGCGTATCGGCTGACAAACGGAGGAACGAGTTGAAGGAAAAATACACCAGTCGCAGTATTCCATATATTCAGGAGATAATAAGATGTATCGGAATATGCCTCCATTGATTGGTGTTATGGAATAAAGAAGGACAATTCCAGGTATGGAATTAGATGTGAATTTGTCAACATGAGGAATTTAGCAAGAGGACAACAAGCTTGTTGAAGCCGCTGGACAATTCGGAGTGGAAATAGAAGCATATAACAATAAACTTTGAGTAAGGATTGCCTTGTTCCCAAGGAGGGAAGGACACCAATTGGATTATTACAAACCGACTGACTAAGTCGGCACACTTTATTTTCCTTCAAAATTGGTTTATCCACTAAGAAGTGGGCAGCATTGTACGGGAAGCACATCTACCGGATTCATGGAGTACCGCAGGACGAGCAATCGGAGAGGTCAATCCTGACGCTTGAAGATGTATTGAGATTTTGCGTCTCGGAATTTGGTAGGTCTTGGGAAGACCAAATTGCATTTGGTGAAGTTTCTCCTACCAGAGGAACAATCAGTTTCGACGGAGATGAAATTGAGGCCAGACGTTACATTTCGGATCCGAGTCACATTTTGGATAAATTCAGAGATGAAGATTAGAATCAACCTTTCAGTGCCAGAGAAACCAGTTGTAAGCCTAGTCAGAGATGAGAAGAAAATCAGAATTTGAGCCATCACTTAAACTCCTATTCCTTATCTTTTCTTTTCCCGTTCTAAACTTGACTGATGCTGCTAAGTCAGTCTAGTTTTACAAGCTATCTCTTATCAAGCTTGATCATGACAGTATTTTATTGGGTGCCCACTAATATATTGTCTAATCAGGACCGGTGCATGATGGTCTGATCAACCTCGTGTACTTTGGTTCGCCTTTGTATTTTTCTGCGTGGATAATATCATAAAACTTGTCCCTAAACCGGCTCATCCACGACTGCCTTGAAAATCCTTATGGTTGGACCTGAGTTACGGACGCAGTACCCGTACATGTTTGTCTTTCCTACCTTACTTAATTTCGAGGACGAAATTTTCTAAGGAGGGAAGATTGTGAAACCCATCATCTTTGTATTAATTTATTTAATAGAGTTTTTATTATTAATTAGCGTTTTCATTAATTAACATTTTCAAAATTATTATTATAATTAATTAAATATTTTTAGATGAAAAAGGATTTCGAAAATAATAACAACATGGATTTTTGGATTTCGAACCCAGACCCAGGCCTGAGCCCAATCCCTTTCTTTTTCTAATTTTTGACTTGGTTAATCATTATTAAAAAAAAAATAGTTTGGCTGGTCCCGTAGGACCAGCATTCTTGCAACTTGTTCAAGTCACCCCCTCACTTTTCTCCCTACGGTTACTCCGGCACAACTCCAAACTCTCCCACTCCCCCTCTTATAACTCCCTGTTATTAAAACACCACCATCAACTCCTCATTTAATTCAATTCTCCACCACACGTTACTGCCATAACCCACCACTCCTTTATTTACTCCACACACTCTCTACCACTCCTCACTCACGATCTCTCTCCCTCACTCACAGAAGAGAAATATTCACCTCTCTTCACTCTCATTCTCTCTCTCTCCCTCTCCATCTCTGGGAAAACCCATCTTCCCGAACCCATTCTTCCCCCAAACCCTAGATCCGGCGATCTCTCCCGTCGCCGACCCCCGAAGCTCGGCGCCCCTCGCACCTCCGGCCAACCGCGCGGCATCTCCGCGCCGACTTCTTTCCGGCCACCCGGAGCTCCCCGCGCCCCCGCGGCCCGACCTACCCCGGCGAACTCCCCGCCGCGCCTCCCCGTCCAGCGCGCGAGCCCCCTTCTCCGGCGAGCCAAACCGCAGACCCTCTCCCGCGCCCCCTTTCCGTGCGTGGCCGACCCCGTCGTCACCCCTCTCCCACTGTCCAGCGCTCCGTGGAGTTCACCCTGCTGTCCAGATCCGCAGAGTTTACCCTGCTGTCCAGATCCGCGATCCCGTGCACCCGATCCAGCGTTGTCCGAACGTTGTTTCGGCTCTCCCCAAGTTCTTCCTGCGGCTCCCCGCCAACGGAATTTGGTAATCCCTGTTAATCACAGTAGTTCGTCCCTCCTGTAGAGTCTATGATGATAATCGGTCCCCGGTTTCCTTTTAGAAAATCCGGTTAGCTGCGTTAGCTATTCTGTTTTTTGTCTGCTGGGTTTTGTTGTTGTTGGTTGATTTCGGATTTCCCGGGTATTTCGAAAGGTTCTGGTGGTTTGGAAAATTATTTTGGTGGATATTTTCGGGATTATATTTTGGTTGGAACAATTGCAGGTTTTGTGGCGCATTTTCCAGTTTTGGGTTGTCCCGAAATATAGGAAATGCTGTCCAAATTTTTACAAAACTTTATTTAATTTGATTTCAAAATTGGTTTCGGAATAATGAATTTTAAAACTGATTCTTCGGGCGACGACCGTACCAGTCTGTGGGCCCTGGCGAAATGCAAACGCACCGGTCCGACCGGGCGTTGTGGTATTAGCTGGATTTTGATGATGGACCGAGTCTGAGACTCCAACTTATATTTTAAATTATTTTTATTTAATAGTTAAGCTATATTATAGTTATTTAATTATTGCATTCTATTTAGTAACTTAATCGTTTTCTCTTATTTTTATGTAAAAAGAATTGTACCGGGCATAAGCCCATGACTCTAGGATGATTAGCTGTGCCCATGTATTGTTTAGCGTAGGTTTTACTTTATTTTTGGGTGGATGTTGATCTTGGGTGGTATTTTGATTAGACGTATAATCGTAGTTAGAACGTAATCATAATCATATAATTAATTAGGAATTAAATAAATGGATAAAATATTAGTAAATAACTAGTTCATGATTTATCACTATAAGAAACTATATTTTTATAATATATTACAAAAACACAAAGTTTTCCAAAGTTAATTGGTCCTTGTTATTATTTCCAAATAACCAAATTAATCGGTTTATCAACGCACGTAGCATGCGACGTAATCGTTAGCTGTAATTAATACAACTTAAAATCTGACTAGGACTTACTACTAGAGATTGTAACTAGCATACTTAGTCTGGTTATTCAAGGATCTAAGTCGAGTTCTCAACTGTAGGAACTCGAAGGCATACCTGACGTTCCTCCTCGGTATCAATTCGTCTTTCCAATCATTCAATACAAGGCAAGTTTCGAATTGTGTATTCCTGTATTTTATTTAGTAAAGTTAAGCTGCATGTTAAACCACACTGCTGGCACGGAACTCTATCTTAGGGTTCAACTACCGACTGATACTGTTACTGAATCTGGGACTGGGGGAATAGTGTAGACGTTTATGACCAAAGCCCTTACTGAACTGACTGTGTTAGCTTACCCCTCTCACACACGAGGATAAGCATATCGTATCGCTAGGATACTACTGATCAACCCAAGCCGGTCATAGACGTTTGCATATTCAAAACACACTGAACTGTTTTAAACTGCTGAAAATTGTTATTTTAAACTGTTTATCCTGCACTTTCCAATTACTATTTAAGATATGAGATGCATATTTCGTTCTTGCTCCCTCCTGACTGGAGACAACATTTTAGGTAAAACTGAGGATGATGAGCTACATCATAATAGCTATTATGACCCGGTTCCCTACCCTGCGACGATACCAGAGCCGTCTCTGGAGGACGTCGATCCAGGGACTACTGAACCAGATGTTTAGATAGTCTTATTTCTGCATTTTCTTGGATCTTGTATTTTATTTCAGCATTTCCTTTCACAGTTGTACTTCTGAATATTTTATTTAATGAAGTTTCAAATTCCGAATAGAACAGTTGTGACAAATGTACTTGTGTTGTTGTGAATACCTGCAATGGAACAGCTTACTGTCGCCGTCTCACCACGGTGCAGGCTGGGCATGGTCCGGTTCGACCCTTTAACTTGGGATCGGGTCGTGACATGTGGATACATTGTGACTTGTATTGCTCTGATTAGGAGCCATACACCTCCTCAGACAGTATATCCTCTTCAGACATTCAGTTACCAGGCGAGTACATTCTCTGACCGTTTTATACTTGCCAGAATTTATATTCTTGCTATAGATTACTTTACTTGATGCTGACACGATTGTTATCACGGATTGGTACTATATGGATCTTTTCATGAGATGTTATCCCCCTCGGGAGCATCAGATACTTTTGTCACGTGTGTTTCACTTACATCATGTATCTCATGCTTCTATTTTCATGTATCTTCATGTATCAGCTAGTGACTCATGTACTCTCATGATCACCGAGCCGAGCCTCCATGAATCTTCATGATCACTCACGTATCACCCAATTATGGGCTTATCACGAATCTTAACGTAACCTGAATGGATCCTTGTGTATTGATTGGGGAAACGGGGGAGTAGAAGTGGACATGTGAATAATTCCAAAGTAGTGTAATCATGTGCAAACTCTGTGTAATCATGTATAAATTCTAGCCATTCACATGCCTATCTTGTGCTCTACATCACTAGACACTTACAGTTCTCTATATACAGTAGATATTTCCTTTACAGCTACTCTTTTGCTACATGTATCTTCCTTCAGCAGTTTCTGTATTTTACTCTATTGCATGCTTTTATTTTCTATCATACTATGTACTGCGTGAGATGTATTGTGCTCGTTCCTGTCCTGACTGGACCTGTTGAAAATATACAGAGGATGAGGATGAGGCCCTGGTATCTACCTATTATGGAGCAGGACTAGATGATACTTATGTTGTGGACCCTCAGCAGGATCCACCTTCAGCTGAGGATGTTGCCCCTGTAGTCTAGGCTAGTTTAGCTAGACAGTATTTTCTGTATTATCATTTTTGTCTCACATTTTGAGTTATATTTCGAGACGTTGAGATGTATAGACTCTTAGACTTATTCTGTATATTGGGTCGACATTCTGGATATAGTTGTACTAGACACTTAGACTTATTCATCTACGATACTGTTCCTTGAGTTACTATCTATCTATCTGTCTTTTTCTTCTACCCTAGATGTGTTTGAGATGTATATTGTTATGTCATCCATTCGGAGAGTATAAACTGTACAGGTACTTTGGTATTGTTAGAATTGAC
>JANAVB010043418.1:30000-130000 GCA_029216955.1 Iris pallida
TGATTCAGCTGTTATTAGTTTATATCGCATAAATATGTGATGCTTGATACTAATGGGACGGATAAAGTCTAAGCACCGCCCATTTAGTATAATCCTGATCTCGGACAAATGGGATTATTACCGAGATACTAGGTGTGTGTGATCCAAAGGGTTTTCTCTAAATAATGCATTTTCATTAAGTCTAGTATTGGCTCTATTAGTTTTAATTACATCTTCAGACCTTACTCGACTCTGGCACCTGACTGTATCATTTACTCTAGTTGATGCTCAAGATATTTGGGTGAATGTCTTCTATTTTATATTTTGGCATCATTATTCTTCTTGCCTTACTTTCTTTCCTTGACTGAGAGCTTGCTCGTCGTATTGACGACCTAGTTTTGTTCACTAGGTGTAGAGGAGATTCCAGATGTTCAGTATGCGGAAAAGGATCTCTACGAGTGACTGCATTCTTGGAAGACTTTGTTAATGATAAGATTTAGTATTGGATATGACTTGTGTAATTAATGATAAGACGTAGTAGTGGATTTGTGATGTATAATTATGGAACTCTTGGAAGTGGAAGTAGTAACATTTTGGAGAATGACATTTTGGAAGTGATTAGTTAGTTAATTTTTCCTGTACCTATATTTATCTCTGACCTTACAGGCGACAATCGTAGTACGGCACGTGTTGTATCGTATAAGTGCGTAGCCTGGAGATGTACCACGCTCTAAAATTTATATTTATGGAAGTCGGGGCATGACACCTCGATTAGATCTCTTCTTCTTTCTGTCTTGGATGGCGAAGTCCTAAGAGCAAAGTGCGGAACTTTCTCTTAGATTTTCTGTGGACGAGCACCTCGAATCTCCACTTTTGTGCTGTGCTTTGTGCCTCCACCCTCACCCCATATATATAGGATGAGAAAAACCTATTTTAGGTCATAATAGGATTTCTTAAATATGAAGCCCTCAAATAAGAATCCTACTACACCTAAAATAGCTCATCAACATCATATTTTAGATTATAATAGGATCTCTTAAATAGGAAATCCTAAAATAAGAATCCTATTATATCTAAAATAGTCCAGCACTAATTATGGACACCCAAATCAAATTAAAACAAATATTTAATCCAATTTGGACTCCATAAATATGCTATTACCAAATTCAGACTTGACTCCAACAATCTCTCCCTCTAGTCTGATGAGAGGGTGTTGACCACATGGCTCCTCAACTGGACTCCATGCCTGTCATCATGCGACAGAGTTCCTGCTCCTCCATGCCACTGATCTTCGATCCCTCGAGCTGCTTTGCATCTTCCTTCGTCTCCAGCTCCTCGACCGTCACATCGATGCTAGCTGCCACCGCAAGTTTCGGCTGCCTGTCCCCGACTTCTGTCTTCCACCGAAAAGTGTTAACGTTCCGATGAGCTCCTTCATCCTTGGATGGCCCAACCAAGCAGACGGTACAGTCCTCCTGAGATTCAAACTCCTGAACCAGCCCACCTTCGTGTCTGAACATGAAGCTCCTCCATACGCATGCGTCCTCGAACAGAACACTACGTACCGTACAAGCCGTCGATGACCCATAGCTCCCCCTGAACTGTGTGAATGATGATGCTCCCACTTCAGATTTAGTTTGATGCAAACCTTGATCTCCTTCCTGGCTTCGAACTGCTGAAACCGATGTCGCTCCGTAAAGCTTTGGCAAACCACTCGTCGCCAAAACTGGATCCGTAGAGCAACCCCCACCTGGAGACCGACCAACTGTCATGGGACCGACAGACTGACCCTCAATCTTTGACTCACCAACATTCGTCGCTTTGTCTCGAGGAACCGAATCCTTCGTATCCCTCAAAGCACCTAGAAGCCCCTCCTCAGCAAGTTCTCTACGATCCACCTCCTATCGAGCACCCCTCGAGCCTCCATCCGGTGTCCGTGGCCTACCTGTACATGCCACGACACAAATCTTCTCGAGCTAGCTGTTGGGAACCCTTCATAAGCATCCAATATTTGTCCCCAAACAGACTGCGATAGCCATCATCTGTCAGCCTCCCTACCAAAACCAAGTTGTAGCACAAACTCGGTACATGTCGCACACCCTTGAGAACGAGCTTCTCACCGAACTCCATTGTCAAGTGCACATTACCGATGCCTACAACTGCAGCTGTCCTCTTGTCACCTATTTTCACACGTCCAAACCTACCGCCACGGTATGACATAAAGATCCTCCTATGTGAAGTGGCATGATATGATGCCCCCGTGTCTATGACCCAGTCACCGTCATGCCACATGCCACAAGGTTCCTCTACGTCGGTTGCTGTGATGATGATATCTTCTATTGCTATGAGATCCTCCTGATCATCCTTGCCTTTTGCCTTCTCAGCTTTGAGCTTCATGTAGTTCCTCTTGATATGATCCCTTTTGCCACAGTGATAGCAGCCCTCCTCGTGGTCCACAATCGTAAGATTCTGAGAACTCCCCCTGTCCTTGCCTATGAATTGGGTCTTCCCTTCCCGTAGGAAGTCACCAGAGCGGACTCCTGCGACGATTCCACTTACTTGCGCTGGACCTCCTCCTTCAAAAAGCTACTTTTTACTGCCTCCATCGTGATAACTCCATCATGAGCGGAGTTGCTCATCGACACCATCAACATCTTTCAGCTTTCCAACAGAGAACTCAAGAGCAGTAGGGCCTGAAGCTCATCATCAATCACCATCTTTATCGCAGACAGCTGATTGATGATACCCTGAACCTCGTTCAGGTGTTGTGCCACTGGGTACCCTCCGTGTACTTCGAGTTGACGAGTTGGCGAATAAGAAATGCCTTGTTGCCAGCCGTCTTCTTTTCTTACAGCGAAAGCAGCTTCTCCTATAATGCTTTTGCTGAACTCTCCATGGACACGTGGTGAAACACCGAATTATCCAACCATTGGCGGATGAATCCAACGGCCTTCCGATCTAGTCGTTTCCAGTCTTCAGCAGCTTTGTCCATAGGCTTTGCGTTGTCGCCCTCCAACGGACTATGCAAGTCCTTGCACCAGAGTAGATACTCCATCCAAGACAGATATTTGAGGTGCTCGTCCACAGAAAATGTAAGAGAAAGTTCTGCACTTTGCTCTTAGGACTTCGTCATCCAAGACAGAAGGAAGAAGAGATCTAATCGAGGGGTCGTTAACTTCAGTTAGGGAGATTGTTGTCATGCTTTGACTCGCCCAATCGGTCATCATCGCCTTGACTCAAGATGAATCGATCCCACGAGTCGGGACGTGATGCCGTACATATCTTTATTGGACTTGTACAAGGCAAGAACGTGCACTTGAAATTTTCTTTTTAAGACGACGCGTTGAAATTAAACAGTGCAGAGAATTGAAGACATAGAATAGGAAGAAATTTAGCTTTTCATTCATAAAACTTGCAAAGTATGTGCAAGGTCATTTTTATATTACATATGTCATTGCAGCTACATCTTGAAAACACAAAAGAAAACTTTCGACAAGCTTGCGTGAAATAATCCTCGGCGTTCCATACATTCATGCCCCTTTATACATTTGAACAAAAGCCTTCGATCTGAATTGGGCCACAAAATATTTCAAAATAAGAGAGCTTCGAGCCGCCTCCCGTTCTTCAGCTTCAGTCTAGTCTCGAGCTCCCGCAGCACGCTCGTTACCTGGGGAGTTGGGGGTTAGCACACTTGCTAGTGGATGGGACGAACCCACTCGTCTAAACCGACACTGCTTATTAAAGATTCTAGCATACGAAGTGATCTTTCTATTTAGAACTATATGATTTGCAGTTCATATCGAAGGCACATTTTAAACAGTAACAACATAACCAATTTCAACTTATCTTACCATGGCCGTGCTCCTTTCCTGCACAAAATATACATAATACTTACCACCTGCACAAGACAATAGGTGAGCATGCAATCTATCTTATATGCGGTCATTGGTGATATCGACACCATGAAGGACGATTACATAGTATTGCGACGCGCCCTACCAGTCCAGATTGCGAGCCTAACTGGAGGTCTCGCAATGCCTCGCGCCGAAGCACGACTTCATAATTTTCTCCTAGGCCGATTCGGTCCCAGCGCCCCGGGTACTGTCTCGAGGAAAGCTCACCTTGTGCATATGTCGTCTATGACCATGCGAATGAATAAACAGTTTAATATGTATGAAGTAAATTGCATAGCGTAGACATTATTAAACCACATAGTCATTTCTACTCGTACGAGAGTTCTTTTCTCCGAAGCCGTACGTTCTGATTTAGCATCCCGTGGCACCAATTTCTCCGAGGCATAGTATATCGCAACCGAAGTCTCTTCATTATGTTGCATAACATGAAATAAATTCTATCTCTTTCCTAGAACCTTATCTTTTCTCTACTTAGTATGAAACTTATGAATTCAGAGTTAACTTCTCTAAATTACTATATTATCCCAAGTTCTTGATCTTAGTGGCAAAGCATACACCCAATTAGCATCATCGATTTGAACGTTGAACTTTAAGAATTTTGTTGGTGGGAAGGAGTAGAAAAGAAGGGGCTGAAGAACCACCCACCTAGAGAGATTGCGTCGAGAGTAGGAGAATGCTTTACGACGGTCAAGCGTCAGTTACACGAACTCCTGCAATAGCACGAGCATCGAATTAGAACCCTTCCTTCAATCCTTCCTTCGAAATTCCCAAAGACGCATTCAGAAATCGACGCGAAAGCACACTTATCAAATCCATGCAATAATTCATTCAGAAAGCCAAGAAAACCAATAAAACCAACAGCAGACTGGTTGCATCGCTCTTTTTAGAGTTCATTCACCAAGACACGGTTTGCTGCATCTAGGACTTATTCCAGCAGTAGCCGATCCATTAGTTGAAACGGTACTCATATCACTCGTCCAAATCAATTTTATTGATGCTATAGTTTTTGTATACCAAACTCGTCGCTGAGTCAGACTAGCCATCTATGTTTTCGACCATGTCTGACTTGCTACGAGCCTATTACATCGTGCTTCGCCCCAACGGGAGCGGGACACTACAATTGCTACGGGTTGGTGAATGATTTCAATTATAATCTTTCTTTTCTTCTTGAGTGTGGTGAGGGGGTTGAACCTATTAGGACAAAGGGTTCAATATTAGTTTTTGTCAATCCTCTAATTTTATCTGAGTTATAGAGATTGGAATTTATCCAGGTGACGTAGTCACCGCCATATACTTGTCTTTATCTGTGCTTGGTGTCCGTTAGACGGGGGTTAGTTATTTCAGGTGGGTTGGCCTAAGTTTTCGCTGTGGCAACGTCTCAGACACGGTATCGGCGCGCAAGAGGGCGTATTCGATTTCCAACATCTGGTATCTAAGCTTTGAAGGTTCTGGCAACCATGTCTATGGAGCAGATGAACACTCGTATGATCACCCTCACAAGAAAAAATTGGGCAATTTGGAAACCAATGATAGAGGATCTACTCTGGTGCAAGGACTTGCATGGTCCGTTGGAGGGCGACAACGCAAAGCCAATGGACAAAGCTGCTGAAGACTGGAAACGACTGGATCGAAAAGCCGTTGGATTCATCCGCCAATGGTTGGATAATTCGGTGTTTTACCACGTGTCCATGGAGAGTTCAGCAAAAGCATTATGGAAGAAGTTGCATTCGCTGTACGAAAGGAAGACAGCTGGCAACAAGGCGTTTCTTATTCGCTAACTCATCAACTCGAAGTACATGGAGGGTGCCCCAGAGGCACAACATCTGAACGAGGTTCAGGATATCATCAATCAATTGTTTGCGATGAAGATGGTGATTGATGATGAGCTTCAGGCCCTACTGCTCTTGAGTTCTCTGTCGAAAAGCTGAAAGATGTTGGTGGTGTCGGTGAGCAACTTCGCGCCTGATAGAGTTTTCACGATAGAGGCAGTCAAGAGTAGCTTGTTGAATGAGGAGGTCCGGCGCAAGCAAATGAAATCGTCGCAGGAGTCCGCTCTGGTGACCTTTTATGGGAATGGAAGACCCAATTCACAGACGAGGACAGGGGAGAGTTCTCGGAATCTTGCGATTGTGGACCGCAAGGAGGACTGCTATCACTGTGGCGAAATGAGTCATATCAAGAGGAGCTGTATGAAGCTCAAAGATGAGAAGGCAAAAGGCAAGGACGATCAGGAGGATCTCACATGAAAGATGTCATCATCGCAGCAACCGATGCAGAGGAATCTTGTGGCATGTGTCATGACGACGACTGGGTCATGGATATGGGGGCGTCATATCACGCTACTCCACATCATAGAATATTTACGTCATACCGCGGCGGCAGGTTTAGACGTGTGAAGATGGACAACAAGGGGACGGCTGCAGTTGTAGGCATCGGTAATGTGCACTTGACAACAGAGCTCGGTGAGAACCTCGTTCTCAAGGGTGTGCGACATGTACTGAGTTTGCGCTACAACTTGGTTTCGGTAGGGAGGCTGGAGACAAAGATTGGATGCTTGGAGACAAAGATTGGATGTCGCAATCTGTTTGGAGACAAAGATTGGATGCTTGTAAAGGGTTCTCAACAGCTGGCTCGAGGAGATTTGTGTTGTGGCATGTACAGGCTCAAGCCGCTGAGCTGTACAGGTAGGCCACAGACACCGGATGGAGGCTCGAGGAGTCCTCGACTGGAGGTGGATCATCGAGAACTTGCTGAGGAGGGGCTTCTAGGTGCTTTGAGGGATACAGAGGATTCAGTTCCTCGAGACAAAGCGATGGATGGTGGTGAGTCAAAAATTGAGGGTCAGTCTGTCGGTCCCATGACAGCTGGTCGGTCTCCAGGTGGAGGTTGCTCTACGGATCCGATTTTGGCGACGGGTGGTTTGCCAAAGGTTCACGGAACGACATCGGTTTCAACAGTTCGAAGCCAAGAAGGAGATCAAGGTTTGCAGCAAACTCAATCTGAGGTGGGAGCATCATCATTCACACAGTTCAGAGGAAGTTGTGGGTCATCGATGGCATACACAGTGTGTGATGTTCTACTCGAGGATGCATGTGTATGGGGGAGCTTAAAGTTCAGACATGAAGGTGGACAGGTTCAGGAGTTCGAATCTCAGGAGGACCGTACCGTTTGCTTGGTTGGGCCAGCCAAGGATGAAGAAGCTCGTCGGAATGTTAACACTTTTCGGTAGAAGACAGAAGTTGGGGACAGACAACCGAGACATACAGTGAGGCTGATCGTCATGGAATTCGGTCTTGATCGTGTTATTGATATCGACAGGATCCCAGTGGTGCAAGAGATGCTACGCATGGCAGCTAGCGTCAACGTGACGGTCGAGGAGCTGGAGACGAAGGAAGATGCAAAGCATCTCGGGGGATCGAAGATCAGTGGCATGGGGGAGCATGAACTCTGTCGCATGATGATAGACATGGAGTCCAGTTGAGGAGCCATGGGGTCAACACCCTCTCACTAGACTGGAGGGGGAGATTGTTGGAGTCCAGTCTGGATTTGGTAATAACATATTTATGGAGACCAAATCTGATTAAATATTTGATTTAATTTAATTTGGATGTCCATAATTAGTGCTGGACTATTTTAGATATAATAGAATTCTTATTCGAGAGTTTCCTATTTAAGAGATCCTATTATAATCTAAAATAGGATGTTGATGGGCTATTTTAGGTGTAGTAGGATTCTTATTTGAGGGCTTCCTATTTAAGAAATCATATTATGACCTAAAATAGGTTATTCTCATCCTATATATATGGGGTGAGGGTGGAGGCACAAAGTACAACACAAAAGTGGAGATTCGAGGTGCTCGTCCACAGAAAATCTAAGAGAAAGTTTTGCACTTTGCTCTTAGGACTTCGCCATCCAAGATAGAAGGAAGAATAGTTCTAATCGAGGGGTCGTCAACTTCGGTTAGAAAGATTGCTACGGGTTGGTGAGCGATTTCAATTGTAATCTTTCTTTTCTTCTTGAGTGTGTTGAGGGGGTTGAACCTATTAGGACAAATGGTTCAACATTAGTTTTTGTCAATCTTGTAATTTCATCTGAGTTATAGAGATTGGGATTTGTCCAGGTGACATAGTCACCGCCATATACTTGTCTTTATCTGTGCTTGGTGTCCGTTAGACGAGGGTTGGTTATTTCAGGTGGGTTAGCCTAAGTTTCCGCTGCGGCATCGTCTCAGACACGGTATCTGAGCGCAGGAGGGCGTATCCGATTTCCAACAAACCTGACCGACATGTTGTGGTGCAATTTCTGGTACGCTTTTACCAGAAGGTAATATCTTCTATGTCGCAGTCCAACTTCCCCTTCACTTGAGATTTCTTCTCTCGTTCCTCGTTTACCTATGGATCTTCTATTTGTTCATCATAAGTCTAAGCAAACATCATAAGGTATCTGCTGCTAACCTTATCTTGAAAGAGTATCCTTCTTTTTTTATGTGTGTAGGTAACCTGATTATACCTTGAACTGTGTTTCCTGCATGAATGTTCATACAATGCATCTCTATGTGACTTGGTCACAAACAATATTCCCTACAACTCATACATCTTACACAGAACATGGAATTTTGTGATGCGAAAAGAAATTTTTTCGGACTTATCTTTCCTTGTACATTAATTCAATTGCTGAAGTACATTGTACAAAATCACGAGTAGATGCTTACTATATGTTTGAATTCTGCAATATCTTCAATTCCTCTATGATATTCATTCTTTAAATCAATCAAACTAGTCTTAGGTTATGCTGGTGAATTCTACAATATCTTCTCAATCCATGTCTTTCTCGTAACCTTGTAACATCTGAATCATTCATATTGACTAATTTGCCAGTAACTATATCAGTATGGGTATTTCTGTATTTTTTTGTGTGTGTGAGCATAGGTATTGCTCTGGTATATGAACTTGAACAGGTTTTAGGTATGGGTTATGTAATGTTCTTCGACATGTCTGAACTGGACATCTTTGCTTTATTAGTTCATTACTTTCCTTGATTCAGGTGCTCCCAAATCTTATTTTTGAAACATACTCCCCCAAATCTATGACGTCTGACTCTTTCATGGACCAAAGCGCCAGTAACCCCCTGTTCTGTTGGGTTGTATCTCATTTCCGGTTCAGTGCTCAAATGGAGGGTGACAATGGAGTTGGTAATTTAGTCCCACATCGGTTAGGAGGTGAGATCATGTGGTATAGATAATTGAGATTGGTTCAGGCCTCACATGAGAATTCTCTTTTAAGGCATATGGGTCTAATTCAATATCGCACCTCATGGGCTAACTCCGGTTCGGTCACATCGCGTTTCCAACAAGTGGTATCAGAGCCCATGGTTACGCGACTAGTTTGGATGGCTCTAATTGGTTCGAGACAGATGGTGCTGAACGTCCATGTGTATAATTATGTATACGGGAACGAATATTAAAAAGGTAGGAGCCATCCTTGGTTTCCTAATGACAAGTAATAAAAGTGATGAGATGATGGATGAATAGTTGTAAAATGAGCTATGCTTGGTATCTCAAATTAAGATGGTGCATATCTTTACTTTGGCCAACATTTGGTATCATCTGCCTGTGTATATAACTTACAGGATTGGATGGTGGATTTTGTACCATTGGATCCTTCTTTGCAAGTTATAGAACTGATATAGAACTTTGGGTTTGGAGACCTAAATAACATTCATGCACTCACTACCCCCATTATGGAATATGGGTAGAGCCAATATATTTTCGAAAAGTCCAAAACTAAGAGAGAGGGTTCTGTGAAATCTTCTAGGATGTTAATTGGTAAAAGTAGTGGTGTCGGTTGAATGTATCTTCCGAAATATTCTAATCATTTTTTGATAATACCCGCATAAAAGTATGCCCCCTAACATCGGTAAAGCTGGAGCAACGGTAGTGTTTATATCATTTGTCTGCTTCCTTACTCGGGTTTCATCTCGAGACCAAACTCGACACCACCACTATTCAAGGCTCTCTTTCCACCCCCTTCTTCTCTCTATGAAAATAAGAGGAAAAAAATATATGATATGTTTTTTGCTATTTTTACATATCATGTCCTTAGCGTATTAAGTTTGGGGAAAGAAAAAATAAATCATGGTACCAAAATGGACAGTCTCTGATGTTAATGTAAATAGGAGGGTTGCACGAGATATTGACCAATTACTCTGTGAGCTCAATAAAAGAACTTTTGAATACCGGTAAATAGGAGGTGTTGTACATCTTCACCTCAACTTGAAAGTTAAGAGAAAGATCACTCTCTCTCTCTCTCTCTCTCTCTCTCTCTCTCATGTACATGGTTGGCTAAGGGGTAAGTCAAGACTTTGGACTTGGACAACCTCACAGGCCAGTGTGACCTACAAGAGGTTGGGGTCGCAGGTAACTCCCCAAGGACATAACAAGAGGCCGGATCAAGGAGTAATCAAAATTAGCTCCGGCTAGGATAACCCAACCTCCTGGGACGACCTTGCTCATGTACTCCTCTTGAGAAAAGAGGGCACCATTGCTTCCCTTCTTCCTTCCTCTCTTGTTGTTGCTCCTGTACACTTATGATGAATGATAGTGATATCCAAATATTTCTTCTTAAACTAGAGAGATTCTTTAACCAGAAAAAAAATTCAGTTTAGAAGGAGGATACACATTTAGAAGTTCTCACAACTCAATCATGTACGATGGAAACACTAAAGATTTGAATAACCTCCCACCGAATTAATCGCAAATGACAATTTTTTGGCTAAATCTCACTTGGAAAAATTGTGTAAGATTATGTTATGGTATCAAGAAAAATAAATTCAAGATAGAAAATTACATGAGTTGGAAAGTTGAATTATAGTCCAATCTTAATAATGTCACAAAATATCGCCCAGGGGTTGGAGAGGTCATGGTTCGATCGAGTCCGAAACGTTAGATAATAATAGTAATAATAAAAAGAAAATAATTATGCAATTGATACTTTTTCTTGTGGCTTTTTTGTTGGCTAAAAGCTTCCCCGATAGATTGATATGAACTAATGTCTAAGGTTGATATCATGGTGGCATGCGCCGGAGGAGAAGTTGGTGTCGATCGGAGAGAGCAATGCATGCCGAGATCATCCTGACCGGACTTGCTCGAGAAGGTGAATGCTGAAGCTGCCCAATTATTATTCATTCATCTTATATGTAATATCATTATTATTAATAACAAAACAAAACAAAATGGAAGAAAAAGAATATAGTAAAAGTAATATGGAGATGCGGGGAATCGAACCCCGTGCCTCTCGCATGCAAAGCGAGCGCTCTACCATATGAGCTACACCCCCTTTTGATGGGAATTGTTTGGAAATATAAACTAATGATTGTAAACTAAAATGTGACATTTGCAATGTTTTTGCATGCACCAATCAGAACAATTTATAAGAATTAGAATGACTGATGGGGAGGATCCATCCTCGTCCACATTATAATTTTCAATTACACTAAGGGTCTGTTTGCCGATTATAGGGATAACGGTTATGAAATATTTTTAGATGATCGGTTATGAGTAGTTATAAGGAGTCTGATTTTGGATGATTTTTAAGTTAAGTAGCGACGTTTAAATCAGTCCAATACATGCTTGATAATTCTCTAACGAGCGATTCTGAAAGTTTTTTACACGAATAAAATTAAATAGGAAAACGTATTGGTAGTTATAATTATAATTTTTTGTGAGAATATAAATAGAATAAAATAATAAAATCGCTCATAACACATCGATTTGGGGTGTTTATAAAGGGGTAAAGTGCATTTAAACCCTCCTTAGATGTCACGAAATGCAAATAAAGACTCGCTGATCCGAAAAAGACAGCTAGATACGAAAATGCTCAAATCACCCCCCCCCCCGCTGTTAAAATCCGTTAAAAACGTCTTAAAAGACGATTTTGCCCCTCCCCTCTCCCCTCCCCCCCCCCCCCCCCCCCCTCTCTCTCTCCGGTGGTGGGGGGCGGGTCGCCGGCGGAGGGAGGAGGGGAAGGGGTTCGGGGGGCGGGTCGCCGGCGGAGGGAGGAGGGGGGGGGTGGTCGAGGAGGGAGGAGGGGGGGGTGGTCGGGGATGACCGGTGGAGGGAGGAGGGCGGGTCGCCGGCGGAGGTCGCCGGCGGAGGGGGGGAAGGGGGGGGGGGGGGGGGGGGGGGTAGGGGCTGGTAGGGAAGGGTGGGAGGGGTAGTTTAGGTGTCTCTCTACTTCATAGTTTTACATGTGAAGTAAAGGCTATCTCTCTACTTCATAGTTTTACATGTGATCTCACAAATTCTTTTGTGAGTCTACTGATTAGGTGTCGGTCTTGACTGTACAATCCTTTGGACTATGCAAGGGTGCAACCAAAAAATTTTAGCTGGGGTAGAGTGGAATGGTCTGAAGTGTGGGTTGAAAAAAAAAAATGCGATTCTTGAGAAGATACTAATGACAAGGGAAAAAAAAAAAGTCTAAGACGGATCTAAGAAGAGCTTAGCTTTCTTACATTCAACCAATATCAAGAAAGCCAGACTATCGACAACCCTGAATAGGTACTAATATACTGAATAATAATTCTATTATAGTTATCTGTGTTGGGAAAGAAGCGCAAAAACTTTTTCTCAAACTATAGAGTACATGTGAGAGAACCGAGCAATACAACGCACGAACCAAACACCAAACACAATCCACGTAGACACAGAGAATTTTTGACGTGAAAAATCCTTGCGAAAAAAAAAAAGGGACGATCGGAGTCCAACCCTGAGAAGCTTTCACTAAAGAAATAAAGGAGTACACCCTCTACAAACTTCTCCAGATCTAATACGGATCCCCACAACACTTGGAAGCAAGAATAATTAATTACAAGGCTACGAAGAACAAAGACGACGAGTAGAGATTATCCGAACACGATCCTCCTTCGAACACGGCCTTCAATCCTCCTTCTTCTCTCCCAAAGTTACAATGACACTCTTGCCTCTTTTTTTCTCTCTTGTATGTGTTACGTATGTGATTAGAGTTAGAAAAAAACCATATGTAAACACCCTAATCCCGCAACAAAACCTGGACCGTAGGTACGATCTAACAGTGATTAAATCACCCTGAAATCCACTTCAGCCCGACAACACAGAGTTCGGGCAGAACTCTGTGTTTTATGTCACAGATCCATTCTGGAACCAAGGGGGCAGAGTTCGGGCCGATCTTTGCCTCTCCTGTTCCAGTATGCCATATGTTGGCTCCCGAGTTTCTCCGTCGACTCCGAATGGCTTCGTCACCTCCCCGAGCTTCTCTGACACACAGACGGCGCTCGTCGCACTCCGGAATCTTCTCCACATTGGTTGGGAACCCCATCCACTCCAACAAATCTCTCCCTTCACAACTAGGTGGAAGAACTCGTCATCTCGACGATCCGCCTGCAGTACTCAAACTTTCCTCCTAGTAGAACCTTCGTGAGCATGTCCGCTCCTGTGAGCCCTTGGCTTAATTTTATTTATTTTCTTATTTTATATGGTTGAATTGCTAGTTAATGTGTAGAAATATTTTTTTAATAACCAATGTGTATACACAAATACATATGTATAATAATTACTTTTAGTAAATAAGGTATGAAAAATGCTAAGTTTACTACCAAATTCTTACAACCTTCTTACAACTACTCTCTTCCACTCCTTACACATGGGTCCCACCGGGTCCCACCATCACTCTCATCCCCCTGCTATATGGGCTCCACCCGGCCCCACCATTTTTTCCCCTCCTCCAATCGAAGCCCGACACGTGTCCGGTTGTAGGAAGGATGTAAATTTTGGTTGTAGGCATAGCAAAGCTCATAAGGTATAGAATGTTTGAGAGAGGAGGGTTTCTTTTGCAATTTGAATTTAAAGAAGGGGGCTAAGTGCTAAACTTCTTTTAAATTCAAACTCAACCACATCTCATTCCCCTGCTCGAATGGAGAGGGATTCGAAGGATCAAACAAGGAAATTCAAATCGAGATTCTCCTTATCCATTCTCTCCATTGCTACCTATATAAATCCTCGATCAAGCCCTCCATCCTCAAACCCTAGCAGCTAATTTTCCTGCGCCAGAAGGGAAGCAAGGAAGCGGCAGCCTAGCCGAGGGGGATAGCATTAGAACCATTCCAGTTCCTCACAGGTAATCCTTGTCTACGTAATCGAACCCTGATTTCTTGGATATTAAATAAACCTCGACACAATTTCTATAGCACTGTAAGTATTTGTGCTAATGCCTATGTAACCAAGTCCTGAAGCCTTGTAGTTCTTGCAGCCATGTGGACAGTACCACATGGGTGCTAGCAATGTGCCATATGGCAATTAGCCATAGTCGAAATTAGGGGATGCCTAGTATGGTACAGGAAGTATTACTTGTACTAGGAAGATTGGAACAGGGTATTCAAATATCAGAGTGTTAACAGGGGATACCAACATTAATGCATCAAGTATCAAAATAGTTGTAAAAGGGGAGTAAAGGTACTGAGTCGTGTGGCTATCTGTGAACTATAAGATCCAGAGTGTTTCTGAGTGTATCAGGATAAAGGAATCTATCAATGTCGTTGTACTTGTTCGGTAGCCATCATGTTGGAAGACATTCGGGAAGAGTTGAAGTATAGTATAAGAACTTTTTTTTGTTTGTCTTCTGCGTCTTGTAAGTGCATAAGCTTTTCTTGCATTTACATTTGTTTTTCCATAGAAAGATGGTCAAGGAGTTTTCTCTAGTAGATCCCACAACGGACACACTATTAAAGTAGGAAGCATGATTCGGTTCTCGGTTAAGAAGTGAGGTTCAAATCACGAGGGATCATGTTTGGTTAAATTTCTTGATGTACTCCTTCTGACATCATACTGTTGATAGGTGAGAGTTCATTACATTTCAGGTTTAATTGGATGTTGAAGTTCCTATCCGACTTTCTGTATAATTAGGCTAAAAAGTATTGACACATCATTGTTAAAGATTAGTAAAACACATTTCAAGGATTAATCATTTTGGAGATCGAACTGAAATATTTCGAATTCATGAAGAAAGGCTTGTTTCTGATTATTTACTTTCTTCAGCTGCTATTACAAGTCATATTAGCCTTGTAACATTATTAATGAACTACATATCCGAAAGAAGTAGACTGAAGGCATAGAGATCTGCATTGTTATTCATTGGTCTATAAATTATAGATAATGTGGGAATGTGTTTTTGTTCCATCACTATTGAAGACAACATGTTCTGTTGTCTGAAGGAACTGTGTTTTCCAGAATTTATAGATAATATGGGAATGTGTTTCCAGAACTTATAGGCCAGGTTCGTTTTACCCAGGACCATTATCCAACTGCTCGCTTAGATTGGTGAAATGTTCTCCTTGCCTGGAAATGCAAGGATGATACCTATAGAGAGTGTAGCAGGTTGGCAGGAGGGAAGAAGAGGTTCCAGTTTGGATATATAGCAACACCAACAATGACATATAAGAATCTTTATTGTGGGCACCAAGTCAAAGTGTGATAATAGGATTCAGTTCTTGCTTAGTTATCTGTCCATAGGTTCAGTTTGGATTGTTCAGTCCAGGAAGTATATATCAGTCCTTGTGGGATTTATAATAGTATGATATCAGTTCAGTTAGCAACAGTAAGCAAGAAGAGGAATAGTCTAAGAGAAGTTTCAAATCAGCCATGTTAGAGAGGGACTTCCAGGATGTACTAATATGCATGATATTTCAATAGATGACATCTATGCACTGGTTGCATCTCAGGCTCAATTGGACTCTAACTGAGCTACACCTGTATATATGTAGGAGTGAAGTGGTGGGTATTATGTAACCAGTCATGTAGAACAGGAAATCGGATCTCGAATGTAAATTGCTGCTAGTAAGTTATTGAGGAGAGAATATGAAGACTGACCTTAAATCTAAAGTGGGCAGGGCATCACAAGGTAATAGGAAATATTGTTCTCATCTGAACATCACCTGGACGAGGCTGAATCAAGGAGTTTGGGCAATAGAGATATGCAGACAGGGCTTTGGGTGTATATGGAGACAGGACTAATGTTTAAGGGCGGGACATGCATAATGGTTTGAGATAAGATTGATAAAATATGTAATGAAAAAGGGAATTGACATCAAGGCCTGATACAATATATCTGATGCAGTGAATGATCAAACTAAGAATACCAAGCTCTTCTCGGGCCTTCACTCTCCATATCATCTCTGATACATAGTTGTATCAAATCAGAAAACAATGCAGTGGATAGATGTAATATGAATATAGTGACTGAATGAAATACAGTGAAACTTTAAGCCTGGCGCCTTAAGACAATTGGACAAGTTATCTGGTTATTTGCTACTGCTGTTGTGTCTTAGCCTATTTTCTTTCATTGAGACTAAGAGAGGTGAAAATGGTAATGGCATAACTGAGATTAATAAAGGGGCCATAACATGGTTTGCTCTACTCAACAAGCAGGTTGTAAACTGACCATTTATGGTGTATTGCTAGTATGGGATGCCCAAGAACAGGACTAAAGGAGATTTAAAGGGGAATCGAGTAGGAAATTGTTTTAAGAGAGGGAAGTATAGCCTATTAACTATCTAGGCATGTATAAGGATAAATGTTCAACCTATCACAAGGGTAAGAGTTATACCAAATCCAATTAGGAACCCCATAAGAGCCTTTACAGATTAAAACTAAATAAGTAAGTTTAGATTTATTTTCATAATTGTTGACAGCATTTATTATTAAATAGGTTACTTGGACTGAGGTACGGACCGTGATCCATATTAGCAGCTCAGGACCACAGGCAAGTATACCTTGCCAACTCGTACAATGCAATTTATATGCATGTTCACTTTCTCACTGCTATTCTTTTCCTTACTTTCGTGATTGTTTTATTCCACATCTTGTACACTCATCCTATTATGGTTTTACTTTACATGTTTCTAGTTTCTTGTTCCTTTTTGGTTATGATATTTCTCTACCTGTTACACTGTGATAGTCTCATACGTATTGCTTGATAGAGTCGTCTAGTCCTACACCACGATTCCCTCGATTTGACTTGACTTGACATGACTTGAGTAGGACTTGACTTTGACATTTTATAGATTGTGAGTACTTACCTTGACTACGGTCTATAGGATTTTATACTAGGATTGGCTACTGTCTTGGTTGTGAGTACTTGCCTTGACTGCGATTGAGATATTATAGATTGTGAGTACTTGCCTTGACTGCAGTTTATAGCCAGCCACTTCTAGTATGGCATGCCAGTGTCTTAGGATCCTTGCGTTTAGATCTTGTGTTTAGTTCTTTTCGTCTCTCGATTGTTTCTCACTTCTTTGTATAATTGTACTGTTACATGTTGGCTTGTATATTATGTATCTTGCTAGTCCTCTGAGGATCTGATGATCTCTTCAGGTTTAACCGAGTATTGAGCCAGGTGCACGCGAGCAGGATTGAGCCAGTGTTGGACCACGGTACTATTGCAGACGAGGGTACTTTGATGATTAGCAGTTTTGACTCGATTATTTTCATTTTCTGTATTATTTTTATTCCGTCTACTGGTAGTGGATTTGTGTCCACCGGACGTGACGGATTCAGGATGAGCTGGATACTTCATTTTATATATTATCATTCTTTATTCAGTTCTATTTGTGTTAGTGACTTGTATCATATTTTGTGGATGAGATCTAGATTGCCTCTGTGACTTGTTAATGTACTAGACAGCGTTCTACCGCCGATACTGCGGCGTAGGCTGGACTTGGACACGTCTCGTATCCGAAATACGGGTGCGGGTCGTGACAGCTCCATTGTCATCAGTATGAACCTTCTCAAGCGTCGCGTCCCTCTTCTCAACCACATCCCGTATCCAATGATACCGAGTCTCGATGTGCTTGGACCGACTATAAAATGTTTAGTTCTTCACATGGTGAATAGCACTCTGACTGTCGCAAAGCAAAGTATACTGCTCCTACTTCAGTCCCATTTCCTGCAACAGCTTTTTCATCCATAGCAACTCCTTGCAAGCCTCCGTCGTCGCAATGTACTATGTCTCTGTCGTCGACAAGGCAACACACTTCTGCAACCGCAACTCACGATACCGCTCCACCAGCAAACATCATCACATAGCCCAAAGTCGATCGTCTCGTGTCTACATCTCCAGCCATATCAGCGTCGGTATACCCAACCAGCTTTGGCTCGTCACCACAAAAAGAAAGTCTCTAATCGGCAATGCCGTGAAGGTATCGTAGAATCCACTTGACCGCACTCCAATGTATTAATTCTTCCAGGATTTGAAAGATACATGCTAACTATGCCAACTGCGTGAGCGATGTCTGGCCTCGTACACACCATAGCATACATAAGGCTTCCCACAGCTGAGGCATATGGAACCCGCTCCATATCTTCCTTTTTCGTCCTCGGTAGATGGACACTGCTCCTCAGTGAACTTAAAGTGAGCCGCAAGGAAAAACTCAATTTCTTCGACTCGTCCATCCCAAAACGTTGAAGTATCCGATAAATGTACTTCTTTTGGGACAAGTGTAGCAGCTTGGACTCTCTCTCTCTCTCGGCTGATCTCCATCCAAAGAATATTTGCTGCACCCAAATCCTTCATAGAGAAGGCCGTGCCCAGTTGGCGTTCAACTCCGCTATCCTAGTGGCATTCTGATCCACTAACAGCATGTCATCAACATAGAGCAATAAAATGATGAAATCATCCTCGGCAAAGTACCTCACAAATACACAGTGGTCCGACGTCGTCCGTGCATAACCATGCTCCCCCATAAACGACTCGAACTTTCTGTACCACTGTCTTGGAGCCTGCTTCAGACCATACAAGCTCTTCCTCAACCGGTAGACCAAATGTGACTTGTCCTTCTCACAGAATCCCTCTGGCTGCTCCATGTATAACTCCTCCTCAAGATCACCATGGAGGAATGCCGTCTTCACGTCCATCTGCTCGACTTCCAAGTCAAAACTGGCTGTCAATGCTAGCACCACCCGAATAGACGACTGTAGAAGCATGAAAATTTCAGCATCTCAAGTCAGGAAGTATCCATGCGTCCAAGTCAAGAAGCATCTATGCGCCCAAATGATCTATGTGCCCAAGTCAGAGATTGCTATGCGCCCAAGCTAGAGAGTGGCTGACACTCACAGTGATATGAATAAGAAAAAAAAATGGCTTGAAAAAGAACTATAGTGATATGAATAAGAAGGAACGCAATCAATTAAGCATGTTGCTACTATTGGCGGTATGGGCTACTATTGGCCATCAATGATATCTGATGCAATAGAGTATGCAAGGAAGTACCGAGCATGTCAAATCCATGCTGACTTCATCCATCAACCATCAGAATTTCTTCATCCGATGGCAGCATCTTGGCCCTTTGAAGCTTGGGGCATGGATGTCATCGGTCCTATCAACCCTCCCTCGTCTCGAGGACATCGGTTCATATTGGCCATAACCGATTACTTCTCAAAGTGGGCTGAAGTTATACCTCTAACTGAGATCAAGACGAGCAGCGTTGTTAATTTTATTAAGCATCATGTGATCTACATATTTGGTGTTCCTCGGCGAATCATTCATGATAATGGGCCACAATTCATCAGTCAGAAGTTCACTCGATTATACGATGACAACATGATCAATAATATTGCTTCTACAACATACAATTCCGCAGTTAACGGATTGGCAGAAGCATTTAAGAAGACCATCATCAAACTCCTCAAGAAGTTTATTTCTACCAACAAATGGAACTGGAGAAAAAAGCTTAGAGAATGTCTGTGGGCTTACCGTACTACTATACGTACTCCTACAGGCTGTACACCTTTTTCTTTGGTATACGAATGTGAGGCCGTCTTACCATTGGAAATCCAGATCCCTTCCCTAAGGATTGCTATTGCAAATGAACTCACAATCGAAAGCAATGATCGTCTGAGACTTCAGGAGCTTGAAGCGCTTGACGAGAAACGGCTCCTAGCTCAACAACATATTGAGTTATACCAAGCTCGTCTATCAAAAGCCTTTAACCGTAAAGTCGAAGTTCGAACATTTCAGAAATGAGAACTAGTTCTAACCGTCAGTCGTCCTACTATGACGCACATCAAAAGAACTATAGTGATATGAATAAGAAGGAACGCAATCAATTAAGCATGTTGCTTTGAAGCAAACCTAAAATGTTCTATAATATCCCTCCATGCGTTTAATAATTCCACAACTCATCCTTCATTAGTTTGATTAACTAATGTTCCCTAAGGCACTAGCCTAGTGGTAGTGCGGGAGGCTGCCTGAGCATAGATCTCGGATTCGAATCCTCCCATGGATGGTTGGGTGGCTGGGCCACGGCTCGGCTTGGAGAAAGGACACCTCAAAAAAAAAACTAATGTTCCCTCTCTGGACCTCTGGTTTGTGAGTGGCACATAATATATGAGAATCACAAAGAAGTATGAGGCTATTTTCTCTGCAATGTACATGGTGAACCTGATCTTTTACTTGTTCCTTTTCTCATATTACCATCCATTCCTAAAGCCATGCATGTTGAAATAGATGTTGAAGAGTTGAGAAAATTTATGTACATATAGTTTGAAAGAAATACCATGGAGAAGTTTCCGCCATAATGTGCAAGTTCAATATGTTTACCGACAATAGATAAGTTTTCTTTTTTGAATACGCTTTTACAACCTTATTATGCTTTTACAACCTTGCTGATTGGTCTTTTCTCGTTCAATTTTCTTCGCCAAATTTATGTACATAGAGTTTGAAAGAAACAATAGCATAGAGAAGATTCTGCCATAATTTACAAGTTTAATTTGTTTGAACAGATAACTGGTGATTCCGAAGTAGTCAAGAATGCTCTCTTGCAGTTTCTGCCACAATGGCAAGGTCCTCTACTAGAGAAGAAAGTTCCCTTGAGAATAACTACTATTCCAGAAATCCCCCCACATAATTATTCCATCAGATATTCCTATTGACCCTGCTGGTGCCAATGCAATTGTTCCTCCTAGAAATCTGCCAATTCCTGCCAATACAGTGGGTGAAGTTATCGGTAGAGGTAGATCGAACATTGATGATAACATTGGCAAGGTGGGTTAGCACCTCGCTTTGCTAGTAGATTGCTATCATTATTAGGAAAACATACCAAAACAAGCAGTGAAGAAGTTTGATCCAGGTATTTATCGTGTCAACCTGACCGACATGTTGAGTTGCAACTTCTGGTATGCTTTTACCAGAAGGTAATATCTTCTATGTTGCAGTCCAACTTCCCTTCACTTGATATTTCTTCTCTCGTTCCTCGTTCACCTATGGATCTTCTATTTGTTCCTCAGAAGTCTAAGCAAACATCATAAGGTATCTGCTGCTAACCTTATCTTGAAAGAGTATCATTCTTTTTCATGTGTGTAGGTAACCTGATTATACCTTGAACTGTGTTTCCTGCATGAATGTTCTTACAATGCATCTCTAAGTGACTTGGTCACAAACAATATTCCCTACAACTCATACATCTTACACAGAACATGAAATTTTGTGATGCAAAAAGAAAATTTTCCAGACTTATCTTTCCTTGTAAATCAATTCAATTGCTGTAGTACATCCAAAATCACGAGAAGATGCTTACTATATGTTTGAATTTTGCAATATCTTCAATTACTCTACTCTATGATATTCATTCTTTAAGGGTCTGCTTGGTAACGATATTTTCATCGGTTTTGGTGTTTTTGAACCGACCGTTTATGAAAACTCCTACTAGTTAATTTTTTTGATGGTCGGCTCAAAAACCCTCCAAAACCGGTGTAATGTAATTTTGGGTGGCTTTATAAACACCCCCAATCGATGAGTTTTGAGCGGCTTTATTATTTTATTTCATTTATATCCTCACAAAAAATATATAATTATAACTACTGATACATTTTACTATTTAATTTTATTCATGTAAAAACCTTTCAGAACCGCTCGTTAGTGAATTATACTAAGCATGTTTTGGACTGATTTAAAAGCTGCTACTTAAAAAATATCCAAAATCGGACTCCTCATAACCGGTACTCTAAAAACACCTTAAACCGCTACCCCTATAATTGCCCAGCAGACCCTAAAATCGATCAAACTAGTCTTAGGTTATGTTGCTGACCTTGTACTCTAAAATCCTCTATTTCCATACTCTTCTTGTTTGTTCTCTCAATCCATGTTTTTCTCGTAACCTTATAACATCTGATTCATTCATATTGACTAAATTGCCAGTAACTATATCAGTATGTGTATTTCTCTGTTTTGTTTTGTTTTGTTTGTGTGAGCATAGGTATTGCTCTGGTATATGAACTTGGACAGGTTTTAGGTATGGGTTATGTAATGTTCTTCGACATGTCTGAACCAGACATCTTTGCTTTATTAGTTCATTTCTTTCCTTGATTTAGGTGCTCTCAAATCTTACTTTTGAAACATAGTCCCCCAAATCTATGACTTCTGACTCTTTCATGGACCAAAGCGCCAGTAACCCCCTGTTCTGTTGGGTTGTATCTCGTTTTCGGTTGAGTGCTCAAATGGGAGGTGACAATGGATTGGTAATTTAGTCCCACATCGGTTAGGAGGTGAGATCATATAGATAATTGAGATTGGTTCAGGCCTCACATGAGAATTCTCTTTTAAGACATATGGGCCCAATTCAATATCGCACCTCATGGGCTAACTCCAGTTCTGGTCACATCGCATTTCCAACAAGTGGTATCAGAGCCCATGGTTACGCGGCTAGTTTGGGTGGCTCTAATTGGTTCGAGACAGATGATGCTGAACGTCCATGTGTATAATTATGTATACGGGAACGAATGAAAAGGTAGAAGCCATCTTTGGTTTTCCTAATGACAAGTAATAAAAGTGATGAGATGATGGATGAATAGTTGTAACATGAGCTATGCTTGGTAGCTCAAATTAAGATGGTGCATATCTTTACTTTGGCCAACATTTGGTGTCATCTGCCTGTGTATATAACTTACAGGATTGGATGGTAGATATCGTACTATTGGATCCTTCTTTGCAAGTTATAGAACTGATATATTACTTTGGGTTTGAAGACCTAAATAACAGTCATGCACTCTCTACCTGGAATATGGGTATTCCTGTGGCAGTTCATCAGCCAATATATTTCTGGAAAGTCCAAAACTAAGAGAGAGGGGTTTTGCGAAATCTTCTAGGATGTTAATTGGTAAAAGTAGTGGTGTCGGTTGAATGTATCTTTCGAAATATTCTAATCCTTTTTTGATAAGACCCGCATAAAAATATGCCCCCTAACATCGATTGTCACTTCCCGTTCCCAGAATACGTATTTATTTAATAGTTACCATGTATTATTCTGTATTTAAATTTCTGTAAATTTATGTTAGTTAATTAATCTGCTCTTTAAATTTTCATGTTAATTTATTTCCTGCAATTTTATTTCTGCACTTTATTTTCTGCTTTTATTCCTGCATTTATTTTTTGCTTTTACCTCTTTGCTTTGCTTGCGGGTTGGCCTTGGATGAACCCATTGGACCCGGCCTAATACTCCCACCTACCACCACCCTTTCATTTAAAGCCCAAAACCATTTCTCTCTCTTCATTACTTCCATTTCACTTCTTCTTCCTCATAACTCTTCCACCAACCTAGAAGAGATAGGCAAGTGCCAACTTGCTTGATGATGGATCCCCATTATTATTGTTCCATCATCTTCCTCATTTGATTCTAAGTCTCTTTAGTACTTAGCATTTTCAATTTCCATGGCTTATTTGTTGTAGATCTAAGTTTGATACATTTTCGGATTTCTTAGGTTTTGATCTAGTAAACCTTGTTATCTTCAAGTTTCGATGGTTCCATATTGTAGAGAATTTCGTTCTACCCAATTTTGACCTATGGAAGTCCATATTTGGGCTTGGGATGAAGGATTTATGAAGCTTGGAAGCAATGGTTCCCATGGTTCTGTTCTCAGAAAATTCGGAGAAGAAGAACAGTCCCAGCCGCATCAAATCTTCATTTCTCAAGCGCATGGAAATCTTTATTCCCACAGCGCATCAAATCTTCATTCCTCAAGCGCATGAAAATCTTTATTCCCACAGCGCATCAAATCAAGCGCATGGAAATCTTTTTCCCACAGCGCATCAAATCTTCATTCCTCAAGCGCATGAGATTTATTTCCCTCAGGCGCATGAATTTATTTATTTCCCAATCACTTCTCACAACCAAGGCGCATGAATTTATTTATTTCCCAATCACTTCTCACAGCCAAGGCGCATGAATTTATTTATTTCCTAATCACTTCTCACAACCAAGGCGCATGAATTTATTTATTTTCCAATCACTTCTCACAGCCAAGGCGCATGAATCTATTTATTTCCCAATCACTTCTCACAGCCAAGGCGCATGAATTATTTATTTCCCAATCACTTCTCACAGCCAAGGCGCATGAGTTATTTATTTTCCAATCACTTCCCACAGCCAAGACGCAAGAGTTTATTTATTTCTCAATCCTTTCCCTCAGGCGCATGAGTTTATTTATTTCTCAATCCTTTCCCTCAGGCGCATGAGTTTATTTATTTCCCACAGATTCCCTCAGGCGCATGAGTTTATTTATTTCCCACAGCTTCCCTGAGTTTATTTATTTCTCACAGCCACCTTCCTCAGGCGCATGAATTTATTTATTTCCCAATCACTTCCCACAGCGCATGAGTTTATTTATTTCCTAATCATTTCTCTCAGACGCATGATATTATTTATTTTCCAACCTTTCCCACATCAGCACATGAGATTTATTTCCCACAGCATTCCTCAGGCGCATGAGTTTATTTATTTCCCAATCATTTTTCACAGCGCATGAGATTATTTATTTCCCAATCATTATTTATTTCTCCATTTTATTTCCCGAATTGGCATTAATTAACATTGATTGTTATCTTGATTAATTATTGATCATGCGTTCCTAGATGGAACTAAGAGACTGGCTAGTCGTCTTATTGAATTAAATGGAATAAGACACGTTCATATTTGCAATCGATTGGCCAATCCCAAATATTGACATATAGATACATGCAGGCTACAATTTATTTATTTATTTTTACGAAAGCAGCATGTGTACTTTATGGTCAAGGCATGATTATTCCGTGGTTAGTTTTAATTGTTGCATTACGCTATGTAAGACCTACAACCTAACCGCACGGGTATCGTTGTAGAGCTGGGCATATCGTACTTTGTACGGAAGTACTCATTCTGAATGACCATGACCCACGGCATGGGATTTCACTTAACGTAGAGGCTACTAAGTTAAATAAAATAATGATTGCATGGAGAGAATGGATTTCCGAGTTCTTACATGGCAGCCCTCTTTGGGACTATTAGTGCCCAACAGGCCGGCTGGTTCCCACAGATACTGTAAATCTGCCACACGGACAGGGAGCGGTATCTGCTTATATTATTATATATTGTATATTGATGACGGGCGTCCCGCTGGGACTCGTCTAATTCATGATTGGCGCAATTGATTGATTGGACAGACTAGCCTTGTTTGTCCATAGTAAGAACTGAGAAATCCTTATTGCATAATTCCAGGATAACTTGGGACTCACAGTAGTAAGCCGTAGGAGTTGGATGGCCGTTTAAGTTGATTTATTTGTGTACTGTACCTACTCTGTTAACTAACTAAGATGATCAGAATGTCAGGATATGACGGGCCAACTTCTGTCCTTGTTTGGTTGGGAGGTTGGTTCGAAGTGTCGTGACATTATGTGAATCCTAGTAGCAAGCAGAGATCTATATATCCTATTCTCTTATTACTGGTTTTAACTCCTCATATCGTGCTTCCTTGCGGTACTTGCTATTAGAGGTCTAACCTCTCTGGTTTTGCATGGCCAGATTTAGAGCCGGTTCCCGAGGACTCAGCTTACTTCTACCTCCAAGATGGTCAACACTAGAGGAATGATCGCAGGAGGACTCGAGTGGGTTCCTTACTTCTCCGCTCGTTTTGTTACTTACTTTATATTTTGCCGTTTGGCACCGACATGTTAGTCGGATTATCTTGTACTTACTTTTACATAATTGTAATTAAGTCAGACTGCAGCTGATAACAATTGTGTATATGTTGCTATATCATCTGGCTATGTTTTGTAAAGCCAAATCTCAAGAACATTTTGACTAAGCGTTTGGGACGCCTTATTGCTTTATTTTAAATGTTCTCTATTATTGCTTCTTGTTTGAATGATTGAGACAATAGATGTGAAGTGACCATAGCGAGACTTTCATATAGTATGCACCCCCTTGTCTTTTAGACAGCATTGATCGTATTATACGGTATTCATCTACCCGTAATACGTAGCTGGCTGAGTCATTCCTCCGCTCTCCAGTATTCTGGTTCTGGGGCGTGACAAGGTTTTAGTGGTGGCCCATGCAGGTCTGATTTCAGACTTGTGGGGTGTTTTAATTTATAGGATGTCTCAATCACACATATTTCCCCTTGATCTCCTGATTCGTATTCTCGATTCTAGCTTGACATTCCGGTATCCTTTGACTTCATTGATCTTCCCTGTCCGACCGTTTGATTATTCTCTTGTCCCTTTTCTTAGGGGCACCTCGTCCGCATCTGTCAGGATTGGGCAACAACAACAAGGGCAACATGGGCAACCTGACCAGGTTGGTCAGCAACAAGAGCCAGTACAACCTCAAAAGGCTATTCAAGAAGAGGTGATAGTGGAACCAGCAGTTGGACCGTAGTATCCGGAGGTTCCAACACCACCAATAGTTCCACCTACCCCAGTGGAAGTGGACACACCAGCCCTTCTGGAGATCATGAGAGGGATGATGGCTACTCAGCAACATCAGATGTTAGCCCAGCAGCGCATGCACGCTCAGTTACAAGAGCAGAATGTACTACTTAACCAAGGATTGCAGACAGCTTTGAAAAGAGGGGCAAGGCCAGATTCAGGAGCATCAGCCAGGTTTTGCAAGTACAACCCCCGTCGTTTCGAGGGCACGGAGGATGCCATCTCAGCAGATGCATGGCTTAAGAATATTGAGGCTATTCTGACAGCAGCTAAGGTGCCAGCAGAAGAACGTGTGGATCTAGTGAAGCTGTTACTTCAAGATCTCGCACGTGATTGGTGGGAATCAGAGGAGGTAGGCATCAGACGTCCTGTGGCTTGGGACGATTTTACAGCAAGATTCAAGACGAAGTACTATGGAGTTGTGGCGCAATTTGAGCTACAACAGAAGTTTATCAATCTTAGACAGGCTGGCAAGACTGTAGATGCTTATGCAGCAGAGTTCTGCAGATTGAGTAGGTTCGCCCCAGAGATGGTAGCAACAGAGAGCCAGAGGGCTATGAGGTTCCAGCAAGGGTTTTATCTTGAGCTCTTGCAATTGATAGAGGGGCACAATTACCAGACTTTTGATGAAGTATTGACGGCAACCGAAGGCATGAGATAACCATTCAGAGGCTTGCGGCAAGGACTGGAGGTCAGAAGAGATCCCACAGTCAGATTGAAGGAGGAGGGGGAGCAGCTCCCCGAACAACAGCACCGTCCCTTGGCATCCGCATTCATGATGTGGCAATGCGAGGGCCAGCACCACCACCAAGACAGCAGCAACAGCATCAGAGAAAGAACCAGCAACCCCCAGCGGGCTGCACGTATTGTGAAAAAATAGGGCACACTAGAGATGTGTGTCGGACATTGAACGGGCAGTATTTGATATGTGGAAACCCAGATCATCGGGTTACCACATGTCCCATGAATTCGAGGTCAGGAGGACCAGTATAACAGTTTTCTGCTCTGCCAGCACCAGGGGCAGGACAGTATCGAGGACCAGCGGTAGCAGTGAGACCGTTGGCCCAGCGTCCGTTCATGACGCAGGCTCAGATGTTTCGGCAGCAGGGACCGCCGATGCAACAACACCAGCATAGACCACCCCAGCATCACCAAGGCAGGGGCCAGCGGCAGCACCAGGCTAGGCCGCAGCATGGAAACCAGCAAGGAGGTCGAGGGCAGGCATTCACTCTGTCCTTGGAAGAGGCATTAGCATCGGGAGATGTTGTGGCAGGTAACATTCTCGTCGCCTTATATCCCGCAGTAGCATTGTTTGATTCGGGAGCATCCCATTCATTTATATCTGCACAATTTGCAACACGGCTAGGAATGGAGTTCGAGACATTGCCAGGGAGGTTGAATATACTCACTGGTAATGGGCTCGTAGGAGTTAGTAGAGTTATTCTAGCGTGTAGCGTTGTAGTTTGCGGGCATTCCTTACCCGCCCGGTTGATAGAATTTTCTGTTGGAAATTTCGACGTTATCTTAGGCATGGACTGGCTGAAAGACAGTCATGCGACAATAGATTGTCGTAGAGGGAGTGTATCTTTTGATATTCCAGGCATGAAGCGGTTCACCTTAGTCAGATCAGTAGCAACTCAACAAGAGCAGGGAGTAGTGACGGCAATGGAAGAAGTTCAAGTTCCGAAGGTAGTTGAAGAGTTTTTAGACGTATTTCCTGAAGAGCTTCCAGGTCTACCACCGGTTAGAGATATTGAGTTCAGTATAGAATTGGCACCTGGAACTAAACCGATATCAGATCGGGTTTACAGAATGGCGGATTCAGAGCTGGCCAAGGTATATTAGCACATAGAGGAACTGAAGGAGAAGAAGTTCATCCAAGCTAGCGTGTCACCATGGGCAGCACCAGTGGTACTTGTGGGAAAGAAGGATGGATCATCCAGATTGTGCATTGATTACAGGAAGCTTAACGCAGCAACAGTGAAGAACAAGTACCCACTACCCAGGATCGACGACCTATTTGATCAGTTGAGCAGAGCTAGAATTTTCTCCAAGATAGATCTTCGTTCAGGGTATCATCAAGTGAGGGTTCGGAAGGAAGACATTCCCAAGACAGCATTCAGGTCGAAGTATGGGCATTATGAATTCTTAGTAATGCCGTTTGGTTTGACCAATGCTCCAGCAATATTTATGGATTTGATGAACCGCATCTTTATGTCGTACCTGGATCAATTTGTCGTTGTGTTTCTCGACGACATTCTTGTATATTCAACTAGTGAAGAGGAGCATGAAGACCACCTCAGGAAAGTGTTACAGGTTCTGAGAGAGAACCAGTTGTATGCCAAGCTCAGCAAATGTGAGTTTTGGTCGGATCATATTTCATTTTTGGGTCATATCATATCAGGAGCTGGAGTAGCAGTGGATCCCAAGAAGGTAGAAGCAGTAGAAAGTTGGCCAGTACCCAAGACCGTAGCAGATGTGCGGAGTTTCTTGGGATTGGCAGGATATTACAGAAGGTTTGTATCAGACTTTGCGAGACTTTCAGCACCCATGACCCGATTGACACGAAAAGATGTACCATTCGACTGGTCGGCAGAATGCCAGACATCATTTGAGAATTTGAAGCAGAAGTTGATATCAGCACCTATTCTTACATTACCAGTTGGACCCGGAGGTTTTACTGTTTATTGTGATACGTCAGGTAAAGGACTTGGATGTGTCCTCATGCAACATGGGAAGGTGATAGCGTATGCATCTAGGCAGCTTCGAGACCACGAGAAGAATTACCCAACTCATGATTTGGAGTTGGCGGCAGTAGTATTCGCTTTGAAGCTATGGAGGCATTACTTATATGGTGACCGAGTGGAGATGTACACGGACCATAAAAGTCTGAAGTACATCTTTACTCAGAAGGAACTGAACATGAGGCAGAGAAGATGGTTGGAGTTGATCAAGGATTACGACGTGGAGCTTCAGTATCATCCAGGCAAGGCTAATGTGGTAGCAGACGCTCTTAGCAGGAGAGGCGGCGCATTTATGTTGACAACACAGAAGCACATTTTAGAAGACCTTCAGGAGATGGGCATCGAGGTTATACTTCCTAGTGATATAGGAGTTCTGACAAGTCTGCAAGTTCAATCCAACTTGGTAGATAGGATCAAGGCAGCTCAGGCACAAGACCCAAGGATTCAGAAGCTTAGGGAAGAATGTGAGTCAGGACTCAGGAAGGAGATGCAAATCCATGAAGATGGTACGCTTAGGTTTGGGTCACGTCTATGTGTGCCTAGTGGAGATATCAGACAGGAGGTTATGGCAGAAGCTCACAGTTCTCAGTATTCCATACACCCTGGAGGGACCAAGATGTACCAAGATATCAAGCAGCACTTCTGGTGGAATGGGATGAAGAGGGAGATAGCTAGATTTGTTTCCCGTTGCTTAGTATGTCAGCAAGTGAAGGCAGAACAGCAGAGGCCAGCTAGATTATTGCAACCGCTTCCTATCCCGGAATGGAAGTGGGAGCATATCACAATGGACTTTGTGACCGGTTTACCGAGATCACCAAGTGGTAAAAATACTATTTGGGTGATAGTAGATCGGCTTACAAAGGTGGCGCATTTTCTTCCTTTTAGAGTAGGTCAATCTACGGAGAAGTTGGCAGAATTGTATATGCAGCAGATAGTCAGGCAGCATGGGGTCCCTGTCAGTATTGTGTCAGACAGAGATACTCGTTTTATATCACATTTTTGGAAGAGTTTACATCATAGCCTGGGTACCAAGTTAAGGTTTAGCACGGCTTACCATCCCCAGACAGACGGGCAATCAGAAAGAACAATTCAGACTTTGGAAGACATGTTGCGAGCTTGCACTCTGGATTTTGGAGGATCTTGGGAGAGCCACCTGCACTTAGTCGAGTTATCGTACAATAACAGTTATCAAGCAAGTATCCAGATGGCGCCATTTGAAGCACTATATGGTAAGAAGTGTAGGTCGCCACTAGCGTGGGACGATATTAGGGAGAGAAAGATGTTAGGCCCGGAGATGATTGTTCAGACAGTGGAAGTGATTAAAGGAATTAGAGAGCGACTTCGAGTTGCGCAGGATCGGCATCGTCATTGGGCAGACCAGCATCGTAGGCCGCTAGAATTTTCTGTTGGGGACCACGTATTCTTGCGGATCTCACCTACCCGTGGGGTCATTAGATTTGGCATTCGCGAAAAGTTGAGTCCCCGATACGTGGGCCCGTTTGTTATCCTTGAGAGGGTAGGCGATGTTGCTTATCGTTTATCCCTTCCACCTTCGTTACGAGAGGTGCATGACGTATTTCATGTATCTCAGTTGCGAAGGTATGTATCGGACCCAAGCCATGTCCTTGATCATTCTGAGCTGGTTGTTGGTACCAACCTGTCTTACGAGGAACAGCCTGTGTCCATTTTGGACCGAAGAGAGAAGATACTCAAGAACCGAACAATTAACCTTGTCCGGGTTGCTTGGGGTCATCACTCTTTAGGAGGGTCAACGTGGGAACGTGAGGATGATACCCGTTCACGGTACCCGCACCTGTTTGACTCACAAGGTATATTTCCTTCTGTATACCTTGATTGTCTTAACTCCTCATGCTTGTCACCTTATGAGTAGAATTACTTAATGTTGTAGATTGTTAGATGTAGATACATTACTTGTTATTATCATTGTAGAATGATTGCTTACTCAATTGTTTATACTTAGATTAGTTTAGCTTCGATATTTCTATCATGCTTAGATCTGAAATTCCGAGGACGAAATTTTTCTAAGGAGGGTAGAGATGTCACTTCCCGTTCCCAGAATACGTATTTATTTAATAGTTACCATGTATTATTCTGTATTTAAATTTCTGTAAATTTATGTTAGTTAATTAATCTGCTCTTTAAATTTTCATGTTAATTTATTTCCTGCAATTTTATTTCTGCACTTTATTTCCTGCTTTTATTCCTGCATTTATTTTCTGCGTTTACCTCTTTGCTTTGCTTACGGGTTGGCCTTGGATGAACCCATTGGACCCGGCCCAATACTCCCACCTACCACCACCCTTTCATTTAAAGCCCAAAACCATTTCTCTCTCTTCATTACTTCTTTCCATTTCACTTCTTCTTCCTCATAACTCTCCCACCAACCTAGAAGAGATAGGCAAGTGCCAACTTGCTTGATGATGGATCCCCATTATTATTGTTCCATCATCTTCCTTATTTGATTCTAAGTCTCTTTAGTACTTAGCATTTTCAATTTCCATGGCTTATTTGTTGTAGATCTAAGTTTGATACATTTTCGGATTTCTTAGGTTTTGATCTAGTAAACCTTGTTATCTTCAAGTTTCGATGGTTCCATGTTGTAGAGAATTTCGTTCTACCCAATTTTGACCTATGGAAGTCCATATTTGGGCTTGGGATAAAGGATTTATGAAGCTTGGAAGCAATGGTTCCCATGGTTCTGTTCTCAGAAAATTCGGAGAAGAAGAACAGTCCCAGCCGCATCAAATCTTCATTCCTCAAGCGCATGGAAATCTTTATTCCCACAGCGCATCAAATCTTCATTCCTCAAGCGCATGGAAATCTTTATTCCCACAGCGCATCAAATCTTCATTCCTCAAGCGCATGGAAATCTTTTTCCCACAGCGCATCAAATCTTCATTCCTCAAGCGCATTAGATTTATTTCCCTCAGGCGCATGAATTTATTTATTTTCCAATCACTTCTCACAACCAAGGCGCATGAATTTATTTATTTCCCAATCACTTCTCACAGCCAAGGCGCATGAATTTATTTATTTCCCAATCACTTCTCACAACCAAGGCGCATGAATTTATTTATTTTCCAATCACTTCTCACAGCCAAGGCGCATGAATTTATTTATTTCCCAATCACTTCTCACAGCCAAGGCGCATGAATTTATTTATTTTCCAATCACTTCCTACAGCCAAGGCGCATGAATCTATTTATTTCCCAATCACTTCCCACAGCCAAGGCGCATGAGTTATTTATTTCCCAATCACTTCTCACAGCCAAGGCGCATGAGTTATTTATTTTCCAATCACTTCCCACAGCCAAGACGCATGAGTTTATTTATTTCTCAATTCTTTCCCTCAGGCGCATGAGTTTATTTATTTCTCAATCCTTTCCCTCAGGCGCATGAGTTTATTTATTTTCCACAGATTCCCTCAGGCGCATGAGTTTATTTATTTCCCACAGCTTCCCTGAGTTTATTTATTTCTCACAGCCACCTTCCTCAGGCGCATAAATTTATTTATTTCCCAATCACTTCCCACAGCGCATGAGTTTATTTATTTTCCAATTATTTCTCTCAGACGCATGATATTATTTATTTCCCAACCTTTTTCACATCAGCACATGAGATTTATTTCCCACAGCATTCCTCAGGCGCATGAGTTTATTTATTTTCCAATCATTTTTCACAGCGCATGAGATTATTTATTTCCCAATCATTATTTATTTCTCCATTTTATTTCCCGAATTGGCATTAATTAACATTGATTGTTATCTTGATTAATTATTGATCATACGTTCCTAGATGGAACTAAGAGACTGGCTAGTCGTCTTATTGAATTAAATGGAATAAGACACGTTCATATTTGCAATCGATTGGCCAATCCCAAATATTGACATATAGATACATGCAGGCTACAATTTATTTATTTATTTTTACGAAAGCAGCATGTGTACTTTATGGTCAAGGCATGATTATTCCGTAGTTAGTTTTAATTGTTGCATTACGCTATGTAAGACCTACAACCTAACCGCACGGGTATCGTTGTAGAGCTGGGCATATCGTACTTTGTACGGAAGTACTCATTCTGAATGACCATGACCCACGGCATGGGATTTCACTTAACGTAGAGGCTACTAAGTTAAATAAAATAATGATTGCATGGAGAGAATGGATTTCCGAGTTCTTACATGGCAGCCCTCTTTGGGACTATTAGTGCCCAACAGGCCGGCTGGTTCCCACAGATACTGCAAATCTGCCACACGGACAGGGAGCGGTATCTGCTTATATTATTGTATATTGTATATTGATGACGGGCGTCCCGCTGGGACTCGTCTAATTCATGATTGGCGCAATTGATTGATTGGATAGACTAGCCTTGTTTGTCCATAGTAAGAACTGAGAAATCCTTATTGCATAATTCCAGGATAACTTGGGACTCACAGTAGTAAGCCGTAGGAGTTGGATGGCCGTTTAAGTTGATTTGTTTGTGTACTGTACCTACTCTGTTAACTAACTAAGATGATCAGAATGTCAGGATATGACGGGCCAACTTCTGTCCTTGTTTGGTTGGGAGGTTGGTTCGAAGTGTCGTGACATTATGTGAATCCTAGTAGCAAGCAGAGATCTATATATCCTATTCTCTTATTACTGGTTTTAACTCCTCATATCGTGCTTCCTTGTGGTACTTGCTATTAGAGGTCTAACCTCTCTGGTTTTGCATGGCCAGATTTAGAGCCGGTTCCCGAGGACTCAGCTTACTTCTACCTCCAAGATGGTCAACACTAGAGGAATGATCACATGAGGACTCGAGTGGGTTCTTTACTTCCCCGCTCGTTTTGTTACTTACTTTATATTTTGCCGTTTGGCACCGACATGTTAGTCGGATTGTCTTGTACTTACTTTTACATAATTGTAATTAAGTCAGACTGCAGCTGATAACAATTGTGTATATGTTGCTATATCATCTGGCTATGTTTTGTAAAGCCAAATCTCAAGAACATTTTGACTAAGCGTTTGGGACGCCTTATTGCTTTATTTTAAATGTTCTCTATTATTGCTTCTTGTTTGAATGATTGAGACAATAGATGTGAAGTGACCATAGCGAGACTTTCATATAGTATGCACCCCCTTGTCTTTTAGACAGCATTGATCGTATTATACGGTATTCATCTACCCGTAATACGTAGCTGGCTGAGTCATTCCCCCGCTCTCCAGTATTCTGGTTCTGGGGCGTGGCATCGGTAAAGCTAGAGCAACGGTAGTGTTTATATCATTTGTCCGCTTCCTTACTCGGGTTGCATCTCGACACCAAACTCGACGCCACCACTATTCAAGGCTCTCTTTCCACCCCCTTCTTCTCTCTATGAACATGAAGAGGAAAAAAATATACGATATGCTTTTTGCTATTTTTACATATCTTGTCCTTAGCCTATTAAGTTTGTGGAAAGAAAAAAAAATCATGGCACCAAAATGGACAGTCTCTGAAGTTAATGTAAATAGGAAGGTTGCACGAGAAATTGACCAATTACTCTGTGAGCTCAATAATAGAACTTTTGAATACCTGTAAATAGGAGGGTTGTACATCTTCACCTCAGCTTCAAAGTTAAGAGAAAGATCTCTCTCTCTCTCTCTCTCTCTCTCATGTACAGGGTTGGCTAAGGGGTAAGTCCAACAAGACTTCGGACTTGGACAACCCCACCTGCAAGATGTTGGGGTCGCGGATAACTCCCCAAGGACATAACAAGATGCTGGATCAAGGAGTAATCAAAATTTGCTCCGGCTATGACAACCCTATTGGGAAAGAAACACGGAAACCTTTCCCCAAACCGGAGAGTACCTGCGAGAGGACCGAGCAATACAACTCATGAACCCCAAAAACAAACACACAAAACAATCCACGCAGACACAGAGAATTTTTGACATGGAAAACCCTTGCGGGAAAAACCACGGGACGATCGGAGTCCAACCCTGAGAAGCCTCCACTAATGGAATAGAAGAATTACACCCTCTACAAACTCCTCCCGATCCAAATCGGATCCCCACAACATTCAGAGATAAGAACAATGATTACAAGGCTACGAAGAGCGAGAACGACGAGTAGAGATTACCCGAACACGATCTCCTTCGAATAGCGACCTTCAATCCTCCGTCTTCTTCTCCGAAGTTGCAATGGCACTCTTGCCTCCTTCCTCTCTCAAACTTGTGTTACCTTGCGATAATGTTGCATTCTGAATTAGGGTTGAGAAAACTCAACTTAACTCTCCAATTCCGCAACCAACCTGGACCGTTGGATTAGATCCAGTGGTGAAAAGTCACCAAAAATCCGCTTCAGCCCCCGACGACACAGAGTTCGGCCAGAACTCTGTGTCGAGCAAACAGCACCTAACGCCAATATTCTGGAATGGCCAGACCGAGTTCGGCCAGAACTCGGCCTGGGACCGAGTTCGGGCCGAACTCGGCAGACCCAGTCCAGAACCTCCCTTAGGAGCAGCAGCAGCAGTAGCAACTCCGCGTCGCCTACTTCCCGAGCTTCTTCGACATACGAACGGCGCTCGTCGCACTCCGGGGTCTTCTCTACATAGGTTGGGAATCCCATCCACTCCAACAAATCTCCCCCTTCACAACTATGGGGAGGATGTCGTCATCCCGACGACCTGCCTGCAGTACTCAAACTTCCCCCTTGGTAGAATCTTCGTGAACATATCAGCTCCGTTGTCATCTGTATGAACCTTCTCAAGCTCCGCGTCCTTCTTCTCAACCACATCCCGTATCCAGTGATACCGAGTCTCGATGTATTTGGACCGGCTATGAAACGTCTGATTCTTCACAAGATGGATAGCACTCTGACTGTCGCAAAGCAAAGTATACTGCTCTTGCTTCAGTCCCATTTCCTGCAACAGCTTCTTCATCCACAACAGCTCCTTGCAAGCCTCCGTCGCCGCAATGTACTCTGCCTCTGTCGTCGACAAGGCAACACACTTCTGCAACCGCGACTGCCACGACACCGCTCCTCCCGCAAACATCATCACGTAGCCCGAAGTCGATCGCCTCGTGTCTACATCTCCAGCCATATCAGCGTCGGTATTCCCAACCAGCTTCGGCTCGTCACCACCAAAGAAAAGTCTCCAACCAGCAGTGCCCTGAAGATATCGTAGAATCCACTTGACCGCACTCCAATGTACCCTTCCAGAATTTGAAAGATACCTGCTAATCGTACCAACTGCATGAGCAATATCTGGCCTCGTACACACCATAGCATACATAAGGCTCCCCACAGCTAAGGCATATGGAACCCGAAACACTGAAGTACCCGGTGAATGTACTTTGTTTGGGACAAGTGTAGCAGCTTGGACTCTCTCTCTCGGCTGATCTCCATCCCAAGAATAGTCTTCGCTGTGCCCAAATCCTTCATAGAGAAGGCTGCGCCCAGCTGGCGCTTCAACTCCGCTATCCTAGTGGCATTCCGACCCACTAATAGCATATCATCTACATAGAGCAACAAAATAATGAAATCATCCTCGGCAAAATACCTCACAAATGCACAATGGTCCGACGTCGTCCGTGCATAACCATGCTCCCCCATAAACGACTCGAACTTCCTGTACCACTGCCTCGGAGCCTACTTCAGACCATACAAGCTCTTCCTCAACCGGCAGACCAAATGTGACTTGTCCTTCTCACAGAATCCCTCTGGCTGCTCCATGTACAACTTGTCACGCCCCAGAACCAGAATACTGGAGAGCGGGGGCAGACATAGCCAGCTACGTATAATGAGATAGAATCCACGTCACTATACGGTCACGGCTGTCTAGATATATGAGGGTTTAACTACAAGCCATCAGTCTCCTATGGTCAAGAACAAGCCTATTGTCTCAATCTCAAGCAATGTAATAACAGTTACAAGATGTCAGAGCATCAAATATATAATAGCAATGCGTCCCATACATTACATATTCGGATGATCATGAAGCTAGTCGTACAAAATGTCAGGACTAGCAAGAGTTTCAGTCATACATGATCAACCCTAGGACTTGTCAATCATGTTACAGCCCGTAGGCAGACAGTAAGTAAAGATGCAACCGAGCTAACACGTGCTCGTCGGCTAAACGCCTCAAAAGAATAATTTTACAAATAGAGTGGGAGGACAAAAGAAACCCACTCGTTGCCCTGGTTACGCCTGGTGGTCACCATCGGGCTGGAAGACAGGTGGATCCTCTGGTGCTGCTCCGATATCTGGCCATACAAAACCAGCTGGGTCAGACCCCAGAAAGAGCAAGTGCCACAAAGGAGGCTTCACTTAGGAACTAAAACCAGCATATCACAATAGAATAATAAAGATAAATAATAATTAAAGAACTGATAACAATAGAGATAACAACAGTAAACTGAGTACGAGAAAACCATTCAAGTAGCCAGGTCACAACCCTTAAACCAAACAAGGACCGGGGTTGCAGCCCTTCACCTGAATAGAAACCCGTCTCAAATACTATTGGTACAATGAGGACAATAAACGAAGAGAGGACACAGAACTGCTCCGGGAGCCAGGTTACAACCCTTAAACCAAACAAGGACCGGGGTTGTAACCCTTCGCCTGAACAGAACTGGACCCCTGATCTTTATTGTTAATGTCGTTATAAATAATCACGATATTGAAGTAAGGTAAAACATGAAAAGCATGACATGGGGAGCAATAAGACAATAAACGAGGAGAGGACACAGAACTGCTCCGGGAGCCAGGTTACAACCCTTAAACCAAACAAGGACCGGGGTTGTAACCCTTCGCCTGAACAGAACTGGACCCCCGGTCGTTATTGTTAATGCAGGCACAATAAGCAGGACGATATATGATAGGATAACCATGGAACTATTCAGATAGCCAAGTTACAACCCTTAAACCAAACAAGGACCGGGGTTGTAACCCTTCACCTGAACAGAACTTGGTGTCCCATCATTTATCGATACGAGAAATCATGTCCTGATACAATCTTGTACAGGATCAGGATAAGACTAAGCTGGAATAAACTTCATCCAATCAATCACGGCCAACCAAGAGTACGGCTTGATACTTTTAACTAACTAGGGTTATCACAGGCCTAGTTACTAGCAAGATGCAATGAGATTATCCCAACAGCCATAAGCCCTGCAGACCATCCGGTTATCCGGGTCGAATGTCCGTTTATGAAGGGTGCACCACATGACTGTGTGCTGAAAATGTGCCCTACTCGTCGGTAGGCTACAAGTCCACTTAATGCGCCCAGATAACGGGATTGCCTGTAGCTGGGAATCTCTTCATGACTACTGAATCATTCTAGTTAATTAGCCTTAGTCAATTTCAGTAGGTAACCCTGACCGTGGTACTCAGGGATCCCCATCCTAGACATGATGCAAGACAGTACCAGTTTATTTGTACAAACGCAATCGCCCACGGTGTCCAGGTCAGTCATACTTGTCATGTCAGGCTAGCTGTCATAACAGCATGTCGAGACATATCATGCCAGTTTACTTGTCAAGAGTGCGCCACAGTGGACCACTATCGTGTTCTATTCTCACATTATCATAAATGGGAGAAACTTGCATAAAACAACTAGTGACATATTCTTGAAGCCAAGGGAAAGATATACAACTATGACGTTGGGAGTTGGGAGAATTTCTGACCACAAATCATGCAAATAAGACATAGAATAGCCAAAATAGGCACTATGCGGCCTATTCTGTGACATGCGGCTCATGCGGCTCAACAGCGACATCATATGCGCCAACTGCGACATGCGCCAACAGCGACATCATATGCGCCAACTGCGACATGCGCCAACAGCGACATCATATTCGTCAACTGTGACATGCGTCAACAGAGACATCATATGCGCCAACTGCGACATGCGCCAACAGCGACATCATATTCGTCAACTGCGACATGCGTCAACAGAGACATCATATGCGCCAACTGCGACATGCGCCAACAGCGACATCATATTCGTCAACTGCGACATGCGTCAACAGAGACATCATATGCGCCAACTGCGACATGCGCCAACAGCGACATCATATTCGTCAACTGCGACATGCGTCAACAGAGACATCATATGCGCCAACTGCGACATGCGCCAACAGCGACATCATATTCGTCAACTGCGACATGCGTCAACAGAGACATCATATGCGCCAACTGCGACATGATATGCGGCTACCGCGACATGCGCTTCATTGCAACATGCGCCTTCTGCGACATGCGCCAACAGCGACATCATATTCGTCAACTGCGACATACGTCAACAGCGACATGCTGTTCATGCTGCAGATGAACATAGAAATGACCAGAAATTGTTTTGGCCATAACTTCCTCATCCGAAGTCGAAATCTAGCGAAACAAAAGCCAAAACTGCATGAAATTGAATTATCTACAACATGGAACAATCAAAATATGAAAATAATGAAGTTTGGTAGATCAAAACCCAAGAAATTCAAAAATAATATAAACTTAGATCTACAAGAAAATATCCATCAAAATGGAAAATGCCAAGTTCTAAAGAGGCTTGGATTCAAGTAAAGAAGAGAATGGAACAATAAAACTTGAGATCCATCATGAAGCAAGTTTGCACTTGCCTAAGCTCTCTCTCTCTCTTTCTCCAGGTGGTTGAAGAAGTTATGATAGGGAAGAAGAAGAATAATGAAGAGAGAGAAAGGGGAATGGATTAATAAAGGGTTGTGGTGGTGGTAGGTAGGGGTTTTCTTTTGGTTCATGATGAACCCAAAAGCAAACCAAACCAAGCTAAGCCGAACCAAGCTAAGCCACAACCAATGACATGCCAAAATAACCATGTAGAAAAATACACAATACGAGTCAAGAATACGTACACGTATACCAAGATACGTAACACGAACCACAGGCATTACAACTCTACCCACCTTCAAAGAATTCCGTCCTCGGAATTTAATCAAGAGGCTAGAATTGCAAGGACAAGCTATACTAATCGTAAGCTATAACAAGCAGTCTATCATGCAATCATTTATTCAAGCAAGGAATTGAAAACATAAGGCATAAGGAAGACATTATACCTTACGAGTCAAACAGGTCGGGATATCGCGATCGGATATCATCCTCACGCTCCCACGTCGACTCACCCAAAGAGTGATGACCCCAAGCAACTCGGACTAACTTGATAGTCTTGTTCTTGAGTATCTTCTCTCTTCGGTCCAATATAGACACGGGCCTCTCCTCATACGAAAGGTTGGTACCAACAACCAATTCTGAATGATCCAGGATGTGGCTCGGGTCCGGGATATACCGTCGCAGTTGGGATACATGAAATACGTCATGCACCTCACGTAGCGATGGTGGAAGAGCGAGACGATAGGATACATCTCCTACTCGCTCCAGAATGTCGAATGGCCCTATATACCTAGGACTAAGCTTTCCTCGTACGCCGAAACGAATGACGCCGCGGTTAGGCAAAATCCTCAGGAATACATGGTCGCCGACAGAAAACTCAAGAGGGCGCCGATGAGAATCGGCCCAATGACGCTGGCGATCTTGGGCAACTCGAAGATGATCTCTGACTCTCCTGACCACCTCAACGGTCTGAGCAATCATTTCTGGACCGAGCATCTGCCTTTCTCCGACATCGTCCCATGCTAGCGGGGATCGGCACTTCCTACCATACAGTGCCTCGAACGGTGCCATCTGGATACTAGCTTGAAAACTATTGTTGTACGAGAACTCCACCAGGTGCACGTGATCTTCCCACGAACCACCGAAGTCGAGTGTACATGACCGCAACATATCTTCAAGAGTCTGGATCGTACGTTCTGACTGGCCATCTGTCTGCGGGTGATAAGCTGAACTGAACTGGAGGTGAGTTCCCAAACCTTTTTGCAAGCTACGCCAAAAGTGCAACGTAAATCTTGAATCTCTATCTGAAGTGATACTGACTGGTACACCGTGCAATCTGACAATCTGTCGGAGATACATCTCTGCTAGCTGAGCCGTCGACTGACCAACTCTGAACGGGAGAAAGTGAGCCACCTTCGTGAGCCTGTCTATGACAACCCAAATAGCGTCTCTGCCAGCCGGGGTTCTAGGCAATCCAGTCACAAAATCCATGGTTACATGCTCCCATTTCCACTCTGGAATCGGCAACGGTTGAAGTAGTCCAGCTGGTCTCTGATGTTCAGCCTTAACTTGTTGGCAGACTAAACAACGAGAGACAAACCGGGCTATCTCCCTCTTCATGCCATTCCACCAAAAGTGCTGACGAATATTACGGTACATCTTCGTACCGCCGGGATGAATGGAATACTGCGAACTATGAGCCTCCGTCATGATCTTCTGTCTGATATCTCCACTGGGTACACAAAGACGCTTCCCATGTCGAAGTGTACCATCTTTATGGATACATAACTCTGGTCTTCGTCCTGCCTCACACTCTGCTCTAAGTCGCTGAAGCTTGGAATCTGCTGACTGTGCCATTCGGATCCTCTCGATTATAGTGGACTGAACTTGCATGCTGGCCATCAATGCCATACTGGAAGGAAGGACAACTTCTATACCCATCTTCTGAAGATCGGCTAACAGCTCTGGTTGCGCTGTTAGGAAATAAACTCCGGCTCTCCTGCTCAATGCATCTGCAACAACGTTGGCCTTTCCTGGGTGATACTGCAAGTTGACATCATAATCCACAAGCAGCTCTAGCCATCTTCTCTGACGCATGTTAAGATCCTTCTGGGTGAAAACATACTTCAGGCTCTTGTGGTCGGTGAAAATTTCCACCCTATCTCCGTATAGGTAGTGCCTCCACAACTTAAGTGCAAACACTACTGCTGCCAGCTCCAAGTCATGGGTTGGGTAATTTCTCTCATGATCACGAAGTTGTCGTGACGCATAAGCTATTACCTTTCCATGCTGCATCAGAACACATCCCAAACCTCTGCCTGAAGCATCACAGTATACTGAAAATCCTCCGGTCCCATCTGGAAGGGTGAGAATAAGAGCCGTCATCAAGCCTCGCTTCAACCTCTCAAAAGAATCCTGGCATTCCGCTGTCCAAGCAAACTGCACATCTTTGCGGGTCAACTGGGTCAATGGCGCAGAAATTCGAGCAAAGTCTGAAACAAATCGTCGGTAGTAGCTGGCCAAGCCAAGAAAACTACGGACTTCCGCCACTGTGCTAGGTACCGGCCATGTTTCAATGGCCACGATCTTCTGGGGATCCACTTCTACTCCTCCTCTGGTGATGATATGACCCAAGTATGAAATGCGATCGAGCCAGAACTCGCATTTACTAAACTTGGCATACAACTGGTGCTCTCTGAGAATCTGAAGAACAACTCTGAGGTGCTGCTCATGCTCCGCTTCGCTCTTGCTGTAGACCAGGATGTCGTCTAGGAACACAATCACGAACTGATCCAAATAAGGCATGAAGATGCGATTCATGAGGTCCATGAACACAGCCGGCACATTGGTTGCTCCAAATGGCATCACAAGGAACTCCCAATGTCCATACCTAGATCTAAAAGCTGTCTTCGGGATGTCCTGCTCTCTGACTCTGATCTGGTGGTATCCTGACCGCAAGTCGATCTTCGAAAATACTGCTGCTCCCTTGAGTTGATCAAATAAGTCATCTATCCTCGGGAGAGGATATCTGTTCTTGATTGTCACTGAGTTCAAGGTACGATAATCAACACACAATCTAGACGTACCATCCTTCTTTTTCACAAGAAGCATCGGGGCTCCCCAAGGCGATCCACTAGCACGAATGAATCCCTTGGTTCGGAGTTCTTCAATCATCTTGTACAATATCTCTAGCTCTGACGGCGCCATCCTGTAGACTCTCTCTGACACTGGGGCTGTTCCGGGAATCAAGTCGATGGTGAACTCGATCTCCCGCTCTGGCGGCATCCCTGGAAGCTCTTCGGGAAAAACATCCGGAAACTCTTCGACTATCCGAGGTAACTGTACTGCTGCCACTGCCATCCGCAACACTGAAGGAGAAGGTTCAACTTCGCCTCGGGAGAAGGAAAACTCCGGCTCGCCTGGAATGCTAAAAATAACCCTGCCAATGTGGCAGTCTATCCTAGCATACTGGTCCCTCAACCAATCCATCCCTAAGACCACATCATAATCGGCCATCGGGAACTCTATCATTCTAGCGAGGAATTCTCTACCGCTAACTACGACCCGACACGAGGAAAACACTCTATCTACTCCCACAAGTCCGTTACCAGTAAGTATATTGAGCCTTACTGATAATGACTCGGGCTCCAATCCTACCCGTGTCGCGAATCGTGCAGACATAAATGAATGCGAGGCACCAGAATCAAATAATACTAAAGCTGGAAAGGTGTTGACGAGAATAGTACCTGCCACCACCTCACCTGGTGCTATTCCTTCTTCTTCCATGGTCAAGGCCAGCACTTGACCATGTCCTCTGGGTACGGGTCCCCTCTGCTGAAAATTTCTCTGCCTGCTCTGGATCAGGGCTTGGGCTTGGGCATACTGCTGCGGCCTCTGCTGGTGGAACGCCTGGGCCTGCGTCGGCAATGGCCTCGGGAACGGGTACTGCAGCTGATGCTGCTGCTGGACTGGTGTTGGTCCTCTAACTGAAGGACTAGAGAAGGCGGATGAACTCCCTCTGTTCGGGCAATTCCCAACCCTGTGGTCCGGGGCACCACAAACCAAGCACAAACCCTGTGCTCTACGACACTCTGACACCACATGCCCTGGCTTCCCGCAGTGTGAACATCCCACTGCGGAAGACTGCTTCTGCTTCTGCTGCTGAGGGTGCGTCGGGGTGGAATGCTGAACCGACGTCACTGAGGCCGCCCGCCTCGGAGCTCCAATGGTCAAGGCCCTGGCTGCCGGGGCTGGTGCTGATGACTGGTTCATCTGGCCGTGAGATCGCTTTCGACCTCCAGTCCTGTCCACAATCCTCTGGGAGGTTGTCACGACCCGCACCCTGTATAGGGGCACGAGAAGTGGTTACGTCCAGCCTACGCCGCAGTGTCGGCGGTAGTAAGCTGTTCTAGGTTGCTAACTAATCTCATGCAGTGAATATAAAAAGTACTTGTCCAGATATCAGCTCCGAATGGAGGGCAAGTAAAGGGTATGATCTACTCAAACACAGTCTAAGCACGAAAAGATAACACAGAAGTTATACCTAAGGAATTAAAGACAACAACAACTAACTGCTAAAATAATACACCAATATCTCAAACCAACTTAATACAACAAGCCAAAATATGAAAGCTAAAGTGGTCTACTAGCTAATCTCCTGAATCACTCCTGAGAGTCAGAACCAAAGGTAGCTAATCCATCGCCAGGTCCATGGTAAGCAGGGCATGTGTCCTCAGGAATATCATCTGTAATATTTTCAACAGGTCCAATCAGGACGGGAACGAGTACAACTCATCAAAAAAAACCCAAGTAAATGACAAAGAACTATAAAGCAGTTATAGACAGTTTTATTGATGAGCATGGCAGTTCTATGCAGGTAATGATGGCACAGAGACACAGTAAGATACAAGAAAAGAAAGGTAACTAAAACAAGAGAAGAATCATGGCAATGAAGACTGTAATAAAAGCTAACTGAACTAGAATATCATGTGTGAGTCCAGACAGTACGATATAAGTCTAATATAATCCCAGTGTGAGTCCAGTCCATATAATCTGATACCAGATAATTTCCAGTACAGGATGAGTCCAACAGTGATCAATGAAACCAGGGTGAGTCCAACTATGATCTAACAGTGTGTTTTAAAATACCGAGGTCGACATGTAAACGGCTGTAGGTATCAGGCACATCTCTCACTGATCAGGCAAGAGATGGCTATGCTTCCAGTAGATTCCAGTTGGAGATTCCAGATTTGGGGTATGTCTACATGTCTTACTCAATATTTCCCCGCCCAGCAAGTGAATCCAGTACAAGACACAAAAATCGAGATGAGTCCGGCCAATACATGATGATTCCAGAAATGATTCCGGAATGATTCCAGTGATTCCAGTAATAGAGATCAGTAAGTAAGGTATGTGTCGCATACATGAATCCAGAAATATCCATACGTGTTGATACAGAGAATCACATAGAACTAACTAGAACTGAAATACAGTAATCGACAAATAAATGAGAGAATTATCAGAGAATGTACTCGCCTGATACTCTGGAAAGAGTAGTGTAATATCAGATGTCTGTACCAGAGTCACAATGTCCTAAAATAGAGCAATACAGTTATGACATGTCCAAAATGAAGGTAAATGAAATCTGCAATGCAATCTATATGAATTCTAAGCCAATCTAGGTCAAAGTCAAACTTGGTCAACTCTACAGTCAAACTAAGTCAAATCAAATCATATTAGGTCACAGGAAATCAAACTAAGTCATACAAGGTCAAACAAGGTCAAACAAGTCAAGATTAGTCAAATCTAGGTTAAAGTCAACTCCTGGTCAACACTCTAATCAAACTAGTCAAATACTAGTCAACATGATCAATCTGGGTCAAGTCTAGGTCAAACTTAGACCAACTAAGGTATTGGTCAAACAAAGACTAGTCAGTCAGGTAAGTAAGCCAGGGGTCAACTTTTTAAGTCAAACTCTATAAGGTTACTTAACTAACCATAGGCTAACTTGTCTTAGGATACCTAAGATACCATTCTACAAAGCTAAGGTATAACCAACTCCCTATACAAGTACATCACATATAAATATATATAGTACAACACCAAACTTAATCTTATAATCAAGCTAAACCATAGTCTAACTCAATCAAGACTCAACTCTAAGTATCCTACTTAACCCCATACATATCTTCACTCTACATAGGGCTATCTATATAACCAAGTCATAAATAATACCCTTATATAGGTCAAAGTCTAAACCAACTAGTCAATAGTCTAGGGTTTAGTCAAACTTAGGTCACCAAGTCATTTAGAGTCCATCCAAACTATTTCTAGGTCAATTTGGTTAAGGTTTGACCTATAGTTGACTTTGGTCAACCATGGTCAAACTTGTAGTCAAACTAGGCCCAATAGGCCTAAGGTCAAGTCTAGACTCATGGGTCATGGGCCATAGGCTAACTCTATAGCCCATAGGCTAGTAACCTAGGTCAATGGTCATAGGGTTCATAGGTTTATACCTACAATAGAATCTATACAAATATATATATAACCTATATATAAAGGGTCACTATGTAATATACCCATAACCCCACATATATATATAAACATATATATACACTAATATATATCTATAACATATATATATACATACAAAATGTATATGTATATTACCTAATACATATATACAATATATATATATAGAGAGAGAGAGGGAAAGAGAGTGTAGAGAGAGGGAATCTTAGAGAGAGAGAGGGAAAACTGGTCTGGGGGGGGTCCCTGTTCAGTCACTTAACAGTGACTGAACACTCCCAAGAAACACACACACACACACAGGAACACACACACACAAATAACACTAAACAGCCCCCCTCCTCTACACATGTGTAAAAACACATGAAAACTAACCCAATCAAGCCCAAAATTGACCCACACATACACTAACACATACTCAACATGTTAACCTAATAATAACATAGCATTATATGTAAAAATCATAAATTAAAAACATTCAAAATTCGATTTTAAAGAATTGGGAAATAACAGGAGACTGGGTTTAGGACTGTAAACCCTGATCTTAGGTTAAACCAAACTCCAACTAAACCGAGCTAAGACAACCTAATCTTGGTTGGTAATTGAAGCCCCTAGGTTAGTCTAGGATCCTAATGGCCTGACACGGTGTCACGACACGACACGGCATGTCCACGAGGGTCTAAAGTCACTCGGGTAAACTGGAAATACACTGATACAGTGCGTATCACACACGATTTCAAATCGTTCTAGGACACGACACAAAGCGACACAGGCCTCGTGCTCGTGCCCGAAGGTGCGCCTAGGGTTGGGCTTCGTGTCCATGACCCTGATACGCGTCCACGTGTCGTGTAGAGTAGACACGACACGCGTATCAGAAGCCCTAAAATACGTGTTTTAGACCGCGTGTCAGTGATTTCGCGTGTCTCGTATTCGCGACACGGGACACGTGACACCACGTGGTTGTGTCCAATGTGTTCGCCTATGGATAGGCTTCGTGTCCATGACACTACGAAGTGTCCACATGTCGTGTACAGTGAACACGACACGCTCAAAGTCAAGTGTCTGTGTGTGCGTGCACTGTCAGTGCACGACCAGTGCACGTGTCCGTGCTCTCTCGACATGACACCAACGTGTCTCAAACTCGAGGGGGGGCATGACAGAGGTTGCCCCCTCCTCTGTGTCAAATTTCCCGTGTCCTCGTGTCCTACAGTGTCCGTGCTAAGTGTCGAGTAGCAGGGGAGGCTGCACAGCCTCGTGCACGCGTGTCGAGGGGTCGTGTGCTCCACACGTGGCACGTAGGGCCTCGTGCTCGTGTCAGTGGGTAGCCTAGGTCTAGGACTAGGGATTAGGCATGACACTTTCTGTCCACGACACGTGTGGTCATGACACGAAGTGTCGAACAGTGGGGTTTAATCAGTGTGCAGTGCAGTGCAGTGCAGTGCTGTGCTTAACAGTGTGTTCGTGTCCAATTTGGACACAGACACGACACGATAACGTGCTCAGTCCTAGGGTTTCGTGTCCTACATGTCTAGGGCTACCCAAAAATATAATTTGTTTCACAAAAACACAAGGTTTAGTCCTAAGTGGCATTTACACAAACACTGAAATTAAGACACAGACACGTGTCCGATACGGACACCAAAACACATCAAAATCCCACCAAACTTTACCCACAGTATTGTTATCCCTATATGAATGCATTTATGAAAGAAAAACAGGAATTTGACTAGGTTTGTGAGAAAATACCTATTGAGTGAAAACTCAAGAAAACAACTTCTTGGGGGGGGGGGGTTGTTCACTGTCCTTGGGGGTGCCCACAGCTAGGGTATCCTTGCTAGCTAGCCTTCCTTGGTATCCTCACTGGTAGGGGGTTCCAACGCAAGAAACGGGGCTCAATTTGGTGGAGAAATGGTCAAGTTATGGAGGTGTGAAGTTGAGGGAAAACCTAAACTCCAATGTATTGAAAATGAAGCCTTTCTTGTGAAGGGTGTACACATATGGAGGGGAGGTGTTCTTGGCTGCCATGGGGGGTAGGGGTAGGCTATAGGGTCCCCTTCCACCTTGCAAGACTTAGTCTCTAAGGCTTTGACTAGGGGTTAGATATTCTAGGTTTCTAAAATATCCTAGAAAGTTAAATATCTAGATATTTATCAACCTAGATATTTACACATAAAGTAAATATCTACACTTAGTCTTCTAGGTTAGTGACTAACCCCTAGATTAGGGTAAACTAGCTTAGGGACTAACATAACAATAATCAATAATTAAATAATAATAAAAACACATAAATTCAAATAATTCCAAATAAATCCTAGAAAATTACCAAAATACCCTTTTGACTAAAAAGTCCTAATTTGATATTCTAAACCTATGGTTAGGCTCACATGATCATGGTTAGTCTCTAGGTTATAAAATCTCTAGGGTTTACACTAGGGTTACACTAGTAAAACCACAAAGTCATAAGCCATGACTTAGAAAATAATTTTAATCTAACTAAAAATCACCAAAATTCATAACATGACTAAATCACCATTAATAAATAATAAAAATAATAAATTTTCAAAAAATCCCAATTTCAGAAAACTGGGTCTTACAGAGGTATACTCATGCCTCCGGGCTGCCCGTAGTACTGCATCAAAGGTCTGATGCTCAAACTGCTCCACCGCCAATAGAATCTCCAGGTGAAGCCCCTGCTGGAACCGCTGGGCTCTATCGAACTCGGTCGCCACCAAGGTGGGAGCAAACCGACTAAGCCTGGAGAACTCGGTTGCATATCCATCGACCGTCCTGCCCATCTGCTTCAGATTAGTGAACCTCGTCTGTAGATCATACCGAGCTACAGCATCAAAATACTTGGTCTGGAATCTCTCCCTGAATACTGCCCATGAAATAGGGGCCACTAATCCATCGGCCTGCGCTGCCCACCAGCTGCGGGCAAGATCTAGTAACTGCAGGCGCACTACGGCCACCTTCTCGGCTTCTGGAGTCTTGGCTGCTTCTAGAATCACCTCTGTGTCCTGAAGCCATGCATCTGCAGCGATCGCATCTTCACTGCCGTCGAAGAAGGGAGGGTTCAAGCGCTTGAAGCTGTTGGCCGCGCTATTACCCTGATGACCTCCTCTGGTCAAAGCGTCTGCCACCGCCTGGTGCAAGGCATCTCCTCGATGATCCTGAGAGGCTAATAAAGACCTGATGAGACCCACCAAAGTGCCATCATCAGGCTCTGCAGGCTGGACGGGCTGAACTGGTGGTTCTCCTTCGGTAGGCATGACTCTGGAGGCTACTCCTGAATGCTGGACTTGATCTCCAGGTTGCTGCTGGTCCACGGGAGGTGCTCCGCCTTACTGATCGGCAGGTCCAGGAACAATGTCGCTGAAGAAGACGACATAGGGAACAATAAGGAAGGACCAGGACAGATCAACGATACAAGCGTAGGATCAGGTCAAGATTACAGGGATTCAGAAGATACGAGTAGAGATCAAGGGCGAGTACTGATTGAGACATCTATTCGGTAAACCCTCACATTTCTTGATTTACAAGACCTGCATGGGCCACCACTTAAACCATGTCACGCCCCAGAACCAGAATACTGGAGAGCGGGGGCAGACATAGCCAGCTACGTATAATGAGATGGAATCCACGTCACTATACGGTCACGGCTGTCTAGATATATGAGGGTTTAACTACAAGCCATCAGTCTCCTATGGTCAAGAACAAGCCTATTGTCTCAATCTCAAGCAATGTAATAACAGTTACAAGATGTCAGGGCATCAAATATATAATAGCAAGGCGTCCCATACATTACATATTCGGATGATCATGAAGCTAGTCGTACAAAATGTCAGGACTAGCAAGAGTTTCAGTCATACATGATCAACCCTAGGACTTGTCAATCATGTTACAGCCCGTAGACAGACAGTAAGTAAAGATGCAACCGAGCTAACACGTGCTCGTCGGCTAAACGCCTCAAAAGAATAATTTTACAAATAGAGTGGGAGGACAAAAGAAACCCACTCGTTGCCCTGGTTACGCCTGGTGGTCACCATCGGGCTGGAAGACAGGTGGATCCTCTGGTGCTGCTCCGATATCTGGCCATACAAAACCAGCTGGGTCAGACCCCAGAAAGAGCAAGTGCCACAAAGGAGGCTTCACTTAGGAACTAAAACCAGCATATCATAATAGAATAATAAAGATAAATAATAATTAAAGAACTGATAATAATAGAGATAACAACAGTAAACTGAGTACGAGGAAACCATTCAAGTAGCCATGTCACAACCCTTAAACCAAATAAGGACCGGGGTTGCAGCCCTTCACCTGAATAGAAACCCGTCTCAAATACTATTGGTACAATGAGGACAATAAACGAAGAGAGGACACAGAACTTCTCCGGGAGCCAGGTTATAACCCTTAAACCAAACAAGGACCGGGGTTGTAACCCTTCGTCTGAACAGAACTGGACCCCTGATCTTTATTGTTAATGTCGTTATAAATAATCACGATATTGAAGTAAGGTAAAACATGACAAGCATGACATGGGGAGCAATAAGACAATAAACGAGGAGAGGACACAGAACTGCTCCGGGAGCCAGGTTACAACCCTTAAACCAAACAAGGACCGGGGTTGTAACCCTTCGCCTGAACAGAACTGGACCCCCGGTCGTTATTGTTAATGCAGGCACAATAAGCAGGACGATATATGATAGGATAACCATGGAACTATTCAGATAGCCAAGTTACAACCCTTAAACCAAACAAGGACCGGGATTGTAACCCTTCACCTGAACAGAACTTGGTGTCCCATCATTTATCGATACGAGAAATCATGTCCTGATACAATCTTGTACAGGATCAGGATAAGACTAAGCTGGAATAAACTTCATCCAATCAATCACGGCCAACCAAGAGTACGGCTTGATACTTTTAACTAACTAGGGTTATCACAGGCCTAGTTACTAGCAAGATGTAATGAGATTATCCCAACAGCCACAAGCCCTGCAGACCATCCGGTTATCCGGGTCGAATGTCCGTTTATGAAGGGTGCACCACATGACTGTGTGCTAAAAATGTGCCCTACTCGTCGGTAGGCTACAAGTCCACTTAATGCGCCCAGATAACGGGATTGCCTGTAGCTGGGAATCTCTTCATGACTACTGAATCATTCTAGTTAATTAGCCTTAGTCAATTTCAGTAGGTAACCCTGACCGTGGTACTCAGGGATCCCCATCCTAGACATGATGCAAGACAGTACCAGTTTATTTGTACAAACGCAATCGCCCACGGTGTCCAGGTCAGTCATACTTGTCATGTCAGGCTAGCTGTCATAACAGCATGTCGAGACATATCATGCCAGTTTACTTGTCAAGAGTGCGCCACAGTGGACCACTATCGTGTTCTATTCTCACATTATCATAAATGGAAGAAACTTGCATAAAACAACTAGTGACATATTCTTGAAGCCAAGGGAAAGATATACAACTATGACGTTGGGAGTTGGGAGAATTTCTGACCACAAATCATGCAAATAAGACATAGAATAGCCAAAACAAGCACTATGCGGCCTATTCTGCGACATGCGGCTCATGCGGCTCAACAGCGACATCATATGCGCCAACTGCGACATGCGCCAACAGCGACATCATATGCGCCAACTGCGACATGTGCCAACAGCGACATCATATTCGTCAACTGCGACATGCGTCAACAGAGACATCATATGCGCCAACTGCGACATGCGCCAACAGCGACATCATATTCGTCAACTGCGACATGCGTCAACAGAGACATCATATGCGCCAACTGCGACATGCGCCAACAGCGACATCATATTCGTCAACTGCGACATGCGTCAACAGAGACATCATATGCGCCAACTGCGACATGCGCCAACAGCGACATCATATTCGTCAACTGCGACATGCGTCAACAGAGACATCATATGCGCCAACTGCGACATACGCCAACAGCGACATCATATTCGTCAACTGCGACATGCGTCAACAGAGACATCATATGCGCCAACTGCGACATGCGCCAACAGCGACATCATATTCGTCAACTGCGACATGCGTCAACAGAGACATCATATGCGCCAACTGCGACATGATATGCGACTACCGCGACATGCGCTTCATTGCAACATGCATCTTCTGCGACATGCGCCAACAGCGACATCATATTCGTCAACTGCGACATGCGTCAACAGCGACATGCTGTTCATGCTGCAGATGAACATAGAAATGACCAGAAATTGTTTTGGCCATAACTTCCTCATCCGAAGTCGAAATCTAGCGAAACAAAAGCCAAAACTGCATGAAATTGAATTATCTACAACATGGAACAATCAAAATATGAAAATAATGAAGTTTGGTAGATCAAAACCCAAGAAATCCGAAAATAATATAAACTTAGATCTACAAGAAAATATCCATCAAAATGGAAAATGCCAAGTTCTAAAGAGGCTTGGAATCAAGTAAAGAAGAGAATGAAACAATAAAACTTGAGATCCATCATGAAGCAAGTTTGCACTTGCCTAAGCTCTCTCTCTCTTTCACCAGGTGGTTGAAGAAGTTATGATAGGGAAGAAGAAGAATAATGAAGAGAGAGAAAGGGGAATGGGTTAATAAAGGGTAGTGGTGGTGGTAGGTAGGGGTTTTCTTTTGGTTCATGATGAACCCAAAAGCAAACCAAACCAAGCTAAGCCGAACCAAGCTAAGCCACAACCAATGACATGCCAAAATAACCATGTAGAAAAATACACAATACGAGTCAAGAATACGTACACGTATACCAAGATACGTAACACGAACCACAGGCATTACACAACTCCTCCTCAAGATCACCATGGAGAAATGTCGTCTTCACGTCCATCTGCTCGATCTCCAAGTCGAGACTGGCTGCTAATGCTAGCACCACCCGAATAGACGAATGCTTGACGACAGGCGAAAAGATCTCATCTTAATCCACGCCTTTCCGCTGACCGTAGCCTTTGACTACCAGCCTCGCTTTGTATCGAGGGCGAGTAGCATCATCCGTCTGCTTCACTCTGAACACCTATCGATTCTTCAAAGCCTTCTTGCCCTTTGGCAACCGCACCAGATCATAAGTGGAATTGGTGTGCAAGGAACTCATCTCCTCCTGCATAGCCTCCATCCACTCCTGCCTGTGTTCGTCTTCCATAGCCTCTGCAAAACTTTCGGGCTCTCCCTGACCACCATCAGCAGGCTGATGATCAAGGTTGGGAGCAACTCCATGTACTGGCTCCCCCATAACTGGATCCTCTGCGATGTCCTCTGCAAACTGCTCGAAGCGAAATGACTCTAACTCAGGCAATTCCTCAGCCTCAGAAGGCGTCTCGGAATCCTGAGTGTTGGTCATGGTCTGATCCTCGATGAACACCATGTCCCTGCTTCTGTAGAGCTTTCCTTCCACTGGGTCGTAGAGTCTATAGCCAAACTCATCCCGACCGTAGCCGACAAAGACGCATCGCCTCGTCTTCGGCTCAAGTTTGGTCCTCTCGTCCTTCGGTACATGCACGAAGGCTTTACAACCAAACGCCCGCAGGTGATTGTATGACGGCTCTTTGCCGTACCATACTTTATCAGGCACATCACCCTGCAAAGGAGCACTAGGAGATAAATTAATAACATAAGCAGCTGTGAGAAGAGCCTCACCCCAGTAATTGCCCGACAAGTTTGCTTCTGACAGCAAACACCGCACCCTCTCCATCAGTGTCCTGTTCATGCGCTCCGCTACACCATTGAGCTGAGGTGTCTTTGGCGGAGTCTTCTGGTGTCGTATCCCTTGCTCTCTGCAATACGCATCAAAGGGACCGATGTATTCGCCGCCATTGTCAGACCGAACACACAACAACTTCTTGCCCGTCTCCCTTTCAACAGAGGCCTGAAACTCCTTGAAAGTAGGCAGCACCTGATCCTTGGTCTTTAAGGCATAGACCCAAACCTTCCTGGAACAGTCATCAATAAAGGTTACAAAGTAAGAAGCACCACCAAGAGATTTTACCTTCATAGGACCGCAGACATCCGAGTAAATCAACTCGAGCAACGCCGGCTTCCTTGAACTTGGGTGACTTTGGAAAGATACCCTATTTTGCTTTCCAGCTAAACAGTGCGTGCACTTCTCCAACTTTGTAGACTTGAGCCCCGGAATCACCTTCCTGTTCACCAAGTAGCTCATCCCCTTCTCGCTAATATGGCCGAGCCGCCTGTGCCACAACTCGGTAGACGCATCACTGACTGCGTTCACCTCCTGTGCCCCCTCTGCGCTCCCCTCCATATAGTAGAGACCGGACTTCTTGCTTCCTCTGGCAATCACCAACGAACCTCTGGAAAGCTTCCACTGACTGTTCCCGAAGAGACTGAAGAATCCCTCGTCATCCAACCTTCCAACCGACACCAGGTTGAAACGGATATCAGGGACATGACGAACATCCTTGAGAACAAGAACCGCACCCATCTTTGTTCTCAAATGCACATCTCCAACGGCAACCGTCTTCGACACATCTCCATTGCCCATCTTCAACACGCCACAGTCGTCTGTCGTGTAAGTGGCAAACAGTGCCCTGTTGTGAGATACATGTGCTGAAGCCCCTGAGTCCACCAGCCAAGAATTGTCATCGCAGGCGAGGTTAGTAATGACCTCATCACCTACGACGATCACATCGACTCCATGTACCGAGGCCGCCGCTGTAGTGTTCTCTTCTTGCTTCCCCTTGTCGCCCTTCTTCTCTCTCTTCCACGCGAAACAATTCCGCTTGATATGGCCCTTCTTACCGCAATGGTAACACTCTGAGTCCTCGTAACGACCCTTGGACTTCCCCCTGCTCTTGTCTCTGCCACCACCTGGACCCCTGCTTTTGCCCCTTCCGCGGCTCTCTGAAACCAATGCCTCTGAGTGGTGGGATGTGGATGAAGTGCCCTGAGAACGTCTCCGCATCTCTTCATTCAGCACCCTGCTCTTGGCAAACTCCAGACTGACCACGCCCTCTGGAGCAGAAGCGATCATAGATACTCGTACGGTCTCCCACGAGTCTGGCAAAGTACACAGCAGCCATAGTTCCTGAACTTCGTCGTCGAACTTGACTCCCATAGAAGATAGCTGGTCAACCACGCCCTGGAACTCACTCAAGTGATCCGAAATAGACGCCCCATCCTTGTATCATAGACCCATCATCGTTCGGATCAGGAACAACTTGTTTACCCCGGTCTTCTTCGCATACAAGGATTCCAGCTTATCCCACAACGTCTTCGCGTGCTCAATATTGGCAACGTGGTTGTACACGTTCTCGTCAACAAACTGCCGTATGTACCCATACACCTGTATATGCTCGAATGTCCAGTCCTCCTCGAATTTATCACTGGGTTTCTCGGATGCAAACACGGGTAGATGCAGCTTCTTGACAAATAGCAAATCCTTCATCTTGCTCCGCCAATAATGATAGTTTGTGCCATTAAGATTCACCATGCGCACCGGCTTCGCGTCCATCTCTCCTCTCTGGTTTCTCTGTCAACTACTGACACTCCTTCTGAATTCCAGAACCTGGCTCTGATACCACTCTATTGGGAAAGAAACGCAGAAACCTTTTCCCAAACCGGAGAGTACCTGCGAGAGGACCGAGCAATACAACGCAAGAACCCCAAAAACAAACACACAAGACAATCCACGCAGACACAGAGAATTTTTGACGTAGAAAACCCTTGCGGAAAAAACCACGGGACGATCGGAGTCCAACCCTGAGAAGCATCCACTAATGGAATAGAAGAATTACACCCTCTACAAACTCCTCCCGATCCAAATCGGATCCCCACAACACTCAGAGATAAGAACAATGATTACAAGGCTACGAAGAGCGAGAACGACGAGTAGAGATTACCCGAACACGATCTCCTTCGAATAGCGACCTTCAATCCTCCGTCTTCTTCTCCGAAGTTGCAATGGCACTCTTGCCTCCTTCCTCTCTCAAACTTGTGTTACCTTGCGATAATGTTGCATTCTGAATTAGGGTTGAGAAAACTCAACTTAACTTCCCAATCCCGCAACCAACCTGGACCGTTGGATTAGATCCAGTGGTGAAAAGTCACCAAAAATCCGCTTCAGCCCCCGACGACACAGAGTTCGGCTAGAACTCTGTGTCGAGCAAACAGCACCTAACGCCAACATTCTGGAATGGCCAGACCGAGTTCGGCCAGAACTCGGCCTGGGACCGAGTTCGGGCCGAACTCGGCAGACCCAGTCCAGAACCTCCCTTAGGAGCAGCAGCAGCAGTAGCAACTCCGCGTCGCCTACTTCCCGAACTTCTTCGACATACGAACGGCGCTCGTCACACTCCGGGGTCTTCTCCACATAAGTTGGGAACCCCACCCACTCCAACAAATCCAACCTCCTGGGACGAACTTGCTCATGTACATCTTGGAAAAAGAGAGCACCATTGCTTCCCTTCTTCCTTCCCCTTGTTATTTATGAGATCGATGATAATAATAGTAATAATAAAAAGAAAATAATTATGCAATTGATACTTTTTCTTTTGGTTTTATTGTTGGCTAAAAGCTTCCCGATAGATTGATATGGACTAATGTCTAAGGTTGATATCATGGTGGCATGCGCCGGAGGAGAAGTTGTAGGTGTCGATCGGAGAGAGCAATGCATGCCGAGAACAGAGAACATCTCGACCGGACTTGATCGAGAAGGTGAATGCTGAAGCTGCCTAATTATTATTTATTCATCTTATATGTAAATCATTATTATTAATAACAACAAAATGAAAAAAAAAAAAATATATAGTAAAAATATTATGGAGATGCGGGGAATCGAACCCCGTGCCTCTCGCATGCAAAGCGAGCGCTCTACCATATGAGCTACATCCCCATTCGATGATGGGTCGGACAATAGTTCACCTATCGAAGTCTGTTTTAACCTAAAATGTGACATTTATACTATGTTTGGGCAATGCTAGGATTACAACATGTACAAATTCTGTTGTTCTTGTTAGGTGTAAATCTTAACCTTACAATCCTTTGGGCTATGCGAATGCGGAACTTAGGCCTCGTTTGGTTCGCGGAATGGAAAGGAAAGGAAACTGATTTCTTGGTATTTCCTTTCCTTTAGGAAATTATAATTCCTATAAACTTTCTTTTCCGGTGTTTGGAAAGATCGGAATTATAGCCGGAATATATCTTTAATTTCCATTATAGTGTTTGGTATTTGTAAGGAAAGGAAATAAAATCAAGTCAATTTTTCAAAAATATCCTCGTGCTAATAAAAATAATTATTACTCAGAAATATTTTTGTCTAAAAGATATTATGGATAAAAATGGTAAATAATATTATGAATATAGATATTTTGGTCAAAACTTTTTATAATAAATGCGAAAAAGTTGGAGGGAAAGTGATTCCTTAGATAAATGGGAGGAACCACTTTTCCTCCTATTTTCCTACCTCTTGGGAATCATTTTTCCTTTCCAACAACTTTCCTTTGGCTCCCAAACATAGGAAAGGAATCACTTTCCTTTCCCAAGCTCAAATTCCGGTAACCAAACGAGGCCTTAGAGTTTTCGATGATCTCGAGTGGATTGACTCATAAAAAAATAGGCTTAATTGTAATTTGATATCCTCAACTATTCTAATTTTTTAACTTAATATATTAAATTTTTTTACTCGACAACTTGATACCATCAACTATTTCATATATTTAATTTGATACACAAATTTTTTTAAAAAAAAGGACAAAATTATCCTCCCTTCACTTTCCAACCCAACCCAAACACTCCCCCCACCCCTCCCGGCGGCTCACCACTCCCCTCCCCACCCCGCCCTTGCTGCCTCCACCCCCGCTCCCTCCAGCCACCCTCGTCCCCCCTCCCACCCCACACGCTGTCCCGCCGCCGTCACCGCTCCCCCCCCCCTACGGCTGCACCCCCCCCCCCCCCCCCCCCCCCTCCCCTCTAGGTGTGCGGGAGGGGGGAGGGTGGAGGTGGGGTGGACGGAGGGTGGACGGGAGTGGGGGGCGGGAGGGAGGGGTGTAGTTTTAAGTTTAGATTATGGATACTTTTGTCATTTTTTTTTTCAGGATATCAAGTTGTCGAGTAAAAAAAAATTTATGGTATCAAGTTGAAAATTTGAAATAGTTAAGGGTATCAACTTACAATTAGCCAAAAAAAAAAATGGTGGTCTGGAGCCCATCCATCTCCATTGGTTCCGCTATTGGGATTACGATTTAACTTTACCTTAGGAGAAGCAATTTTTGAGAAGATACGAATGACTGACACAAGGAGAAGTGTCAAGATGAATCTAAGAAGAGCTTAGTTTTTCTTACATTCAACCTACATCAAGAAAGTCAGACCATCGACAACCCTGAATAGCACTAATATACTAATATACTGAGTAATTATCGCGGTATTATAGTTATCTGGAACGTGGAGTGATTCGAAATAAGAAAAACAAAATATTGGTATCGGTAGCGGTATCGGTATCGGTACACGGAACGTGGATGCATAAAACGTTAATTACAAAGACGCAAATTTTCTTGATTTGAATATCAAGACAAGCTTTGTCACCAAATTGGCATAATTAACCGATACTTCACCTTTCATTCAAATTCACCATCGCATATATGCAAACATCAGAATAATATATATGGGCATAAAATAAAAGTGTCCTCTTCTTTCTGTCATAACTCACTGTCACTAAAGTTCTATAGAGAGTCATACAAACCATACAATTTTTTTTTTGGTCCTGATGTATCATAGTCATAGTGCTCTCGGTGGTCCTTATCTGTCCTTTTTCTCGCAAATGCAATGCCACAAAAAAAAAATTCCAGAAATTTAATAGCTCCAAAAAGTCACTGAAAATGGAAGAAGTTGCAATACTTTTGTTCTCTGTCTTGACTTTACAATTCCATGGTTGGAATAAATCCTCTATGCCATTATCACAAAAAAAAAAGAATAATAAATAAACCAAACAAATTTTCATTACAAAAAATAAATCCTTCAATAACACATAATGCATGAAATCATGAAAACACAGTATTCATAACAACGTTTGTGATATTTTTAGTTCGGTTGAGCGTTTAAAATTTACAAATTTGATGGCAATACAGAAGGATGCAATATAAATATACGAAATTTGTCATGGACTTATTTAGAGATTTTTCTTTTCAACTGTACTAGCATATATGCATCTAGGTTACACGTATTCATTATTCGTATATTATTGTTAGGAAGATTAAAACATACTTGGTGGGTGATGTTGATGAGTTGGTTTAGCTATGTTGCTTTTAGTTACTTAGCAAGTAAAATGAATGTGCAATTTATTGCATCTATTTTTTTAATTAGTATATATATTGAAGAATGTTTTTGAAAGCAAATTTTTACGATGAAGCCTAGTTTTCGCATTATATAGTAGAATACATATATCAAGTATAATATTATATTTCATGGATTAATTTCAATCCGAGTCTCATGCGTTCGTGTAGTACACAAAATCTGTATGATCAGGATTGGAGTAAACTATGGTAGCATATTTTGATATTACAGTCCTCTATACAGTTCCGTCCTTGGTCATTGGCACGACATTTCTATTTCATAGGCGACACTAATATTTTTTTTATCTTTTGACTTCCCAAACTATTCTCGAACTCTTATGTATGTTTGGTTCACGAAAACTTCCTCATTTTATGTGTTTGGATGTCAAAAAATAAAAAAAAACGAATAGAAAAGAAAAATCCGAAAAGAAAAGAAAAATGGTTCTCCAACAATAAATTCACTTTTCATTTCCTTCCAATGAATTCACTTCCCCTCCCTATTTTCTGCATTATTATAAAATATAGAACTAAAATATCCCTGCTCATGTATTCTGACTATATACAAAAACACCCTTATAGTTCACAAAATTACAAAAGCGCACATTCTCTCATTTGTCCAAGGCACTGATCGCCACCCTGCAATCAAAACAAAGACAGACCAAATCATCACCATAATAATAATAATAATAATAATAAGGGTTATTTAGTAGTACTGTCTCATATAATATATAATATTAGGATTTGAAATTTTAAATTGTCCTGCATTAGAGTCTGGATTTTCAAATCACTGTTCACTAGCCTACATAAACAGTAATTTAGATATCCAAACACTAACGTCGGTCAATTTGGACACCCATATTCTAATAACAACTATTATGTTAGACCCTATTATTAAGTAATAATAATAGTTTGAAAAAAAAACTGATGATGTACCGTAAGACTTTTTTTATTTAAAAAAAATAATTTAATAGTTCTGATTTTGTAAACATATTAGGGATTTTTGTCATTTTCGTCCCACTTATTATATGAATCTGTACTTACATATCACTTTTATGTTTATTAGATTTATATTTCATTGTTTATCACGAAAAATATTTTTCGTGATAAAACGAATATTGTTCGCGACAAAAATTGTAATATAAGTCTAATAAATAGAAAAAATGGGATGCGAGTACAGATTTATACTAATCGATGGGACGAAAGGCAACTTTTTTTTTAACATATTAAGAAGAAGTCCAGCGCTCGTAGCTCATGTAAAAAAGAACAATTTTTTTTCCAAAGAGCTACCAAACTATTTTCAACTCCCACTTTAGAATTTAACAGTTTGCTCTAAGCCACTTGTATAAAAATTGCACTTTTGGAGAGAGAAAAAAACAGCAGTAACATCATTTTACTATCACATGCAATAAAATATTCTTCGTAATAAATGAATATTTTTCGTGACAAAAAAGAACTCTAATAAACGAAAAAAAATGAGATACGAGTACAAATTCATATTAATCAATGGGACAAAAGGCAAATTTTTTTTAACATATTAAGAACAAGTCCAAGTGCTTGTAGCTCATGTAAAAAGAAAAAAAAAAAAGAACAATTTTTTTTCCAATGAGCTACCAAACTATTTTGCAAATTCTCAACTGCCAAGTTAGAATTTAACAGTTTGCACCCAGGGCCGGCCCGTGGGCAAGCCCGAAAAGATCCCGGGCTTAGACAACCCCTCCTACTTGGGACAACCCCCCAGGCCAAAAAAAAAATTATAAAACCCACGTACAAAAATCTGATCCAAATGAGCCCAGCCGGCCCTATAGTCCTCCGCTGAAGAGCAATGACTACTATAAGTAACAAAAATTTGACTCCAATGAGTCAAATATCATATTCTCAAATCCCTACTTTTTTATCCTCCTCCTTCAGCCGAAGCCTGCCGAAGCCTCTCCGCTCCGCTAAAGAAAAAATTCCGCCCGGCCGTCCCCAAGGTCAGCGACTCAGCTTCTTCTTCTTCTTCTCCCAAGAAAAAATTCCGCCCGGCCCCTCCGCTCCGCTGAAGAAAATTTTTGTTGGAATTTGAAGTGTATGATGTACTTTTGGAAGTGCCATAGCTGCTTTAGTACTAGGATTTATATCAGGTTGAGTTTTATTGTTGTTTTATTAGTTTTTCCTAGGTATTTTTTTTTTCTATTGACTATTTTGCTAGATTCATGAAAATTTTAATTTAGCTAGGTTCTGGACCAAACTAAAAGCACAATATAATCTTGATATTATGATTTTTTTTATCAATATGCTTTTGTTGTAATTAATTTTTTATTAAGAGTCAAGGGATAACCAAAATTAGCCCCGGCTAGGGCAACCCATCCCCTCGGGCCGGCCCTGTTTGCACCGAGCCAGCCACTTGCATAAAAATTGCAAATACTTTTTGGAGTAAGAAAAAGCTGTAGTAACATCATTTTACTATCACATGCAATAAAAAAATTTAAGGAAGGGATTATTTGGGAAATAAAATTTAAATTTAAAAAGAAAAAAAAAACTCTAACCGACTGTACCAGTCGTAGACGGTGGGTGCCCTCGGCTCCGTCGCCGGTTCCCGGCGAGTGCGACGTGTTAGTCCCGGGACTTGATCAAAGATGGTAAAACAGATGCAACAGAGATCTACGATGATACAAAAACCAAATAACCCGATTACAATAAGGAGGAGGAAAATAGAGAAGAGAAGATCTCTCGTTCTTCCTTGCAAACGTGTTACAATTGGGACAGAACGAGGTACAAAATTCTAGAGAAGAATTAGATGAAGAACAGTTGCTGGGGTGTCAAAACACCGTTGCTCAAAGCAAGATTCGTCCCACACGATCTGACTCCTCGGATGGACTTGCAATGGCGGCAGCAGCTCTCTCTCTCTCTCTTTCTCCTTTCTGACTTATATTTTCGTCGTAACCACAAAGGAGGTAAGAAGAGAGTATTTATAGAGAGAGGGTGGAAACCCTAGCCGCCAATTCAGTTATGAAAAGATTGAATCAAATCCCAAAAAGATAGCAACGAGATTAATTCAAATCCCACAAAGATAGGAACGAAATTAATTCAAATCCCACGAAGATAGGATCTGAATTAATCGCATTGATTCAGCCTTATCATAACTGACTTGTAATCTGCACAGTCAGCGGAGCCCGCATATGAGCCGCATGCCGCATAAGACCGCATGGCCGCATAAAGACCGCATGACATGCTAAGTGCAAAGTGTGCCAACAAAACGCCACATTACGCCTCATGAGCCCATGAGCCCGAGTCCGAATCCGAGTCGCTGGCTTAGCTCCAAATGAAAATTAATCCAAGAGAATGACAAAAGCATTAATGCTTAATCCTTGGAGCCTTATTCTTACCTCCTAGTAAAATCACCCACATGGTTCCCTCCTTAGGGTCACCATCCCATGTGCATCTCTCAACAACACACCCAAGTATATATGTTGAGATAACTCATGGTGCATTTCCGATGTGGGACTAAAATTTACAAGGCATGTTGAGATAACTCATGGGCTAATCTTGATATTATGATTTTTTTTTTATCAATATGCTTTTGTTGTAATTAATTTTTTTAGTAAGAGTCAAGGGACAACCAAAATTAGCCCCGGCTAGGACAACCCATCCCCTCGGGCCGACCCTGTTTGCACCCAGCCAGCCACTTGCATAAAAATTGCAAATACTTTTTGGAGTAAGAAAAAGCTGTAGTAACATCATTTTACTATCACATGCAATAAAAACATTTAAGGAAGGGATTATTTGGGAAATAAAATTTAAATTTAAAAAGAAAAAAAAACTCTAACCGACCGTACCAGTCGTAGACGGTGGGTGCCCTCGGCTCCGTCGCCGGTTCCCGGCAAGTGCGACGACGGGTCGGCGGAGGAGAATCGGGTGCGGATCCGGACCCGGAGTGCTTTTATAGAGTGGGAAGCGGAAGAGCGAGATGGAAGACTGACAGTGACGGCATCCAATTTTTTTTCTTTTTTAATTTTATTTTGGATTTAAAATACTTTCTCCTACTTTTGAGTATTTTTTATGACCAAATTACTACCGGTAACCCTTGTAATCAAGTCGACAAACGAAAAAAAATCGAAACGATAAAAGTACAAGTACAAATCGGCTCGGTGCAAATAAAATACGTTCAATGTTCGTTCAAATATTGAGGTTAGAAACTTCATATTTTTAAATATGTTATCAAATTTGATTAATTAAATAGATTCCCGACACATTTTTGTGTCAAATTTTTCAATAACTTATACGGAACAAGTTTAAAACTTCGTCTGCTTAAAATTTACGTACTAATTTAAATCCGTCAAAAATATGCAAGTATTATACGTTTCTGGAAGATACAAAAGAATTTGCGTATAATACGAGTTTTATTCGGATGATTGCTAACAAGGCCGATAACAGTAACATACACGTCTTTGTTAAAATAATTTGTTGAAAAAAAAAAACTAAATACAATTTGATTATAAATAATGTGAACTCCAGGAATAAAAATCAGACAAAAAATAATTGATTGCACGGTTGGTCATTCGGACATTTCAATTCATAGATGTGGATCTCGGACCTATGGATGGGAATATTTTCGATACTCAAAAAGAAAAAGAGAAATGAGTTGGACAAAAAGAGAAGTGACTTCTAACCATTTGAATTATAGTTGTTTAATTATAAAATCATACTTTGTAGGTAAATAATTAATTATTTTTAAAAATAATTAATGGAGTATTTACAGAAGGTTTAGAAAGCTCAATTTTGAGATATTTTAAAGTCATCTTATTAAAGATTATTCATAATAAAAAAACTATCCGATTCATGAATCAACTACCTCTTATTCTCTTCCCTCTAATTCACGTAATCCTCGAGTCAGTATACATTGACAAAAGGATCATCCTAAGATGATCAGCTCATGGTTATCGGCAACAAATCAGAACATATGGTTCTATATTTCAATGTCTTTTTATAATATTTTTAAACTTAACTAAGCATTCCGACTTTCTACTAATTAAGTTGACTCGACGACTTAAAGAGTTTTGAACCAATAAATTTGGGTTATTTATAAGGGCATATCAATTTTTGATCAGGGCCCATCATCCAAGATTGTCCAAGTTTCTGACAGTCCTAGAAATTAATAGGACTGTCAGAAATAGTGGCAGTCCTGTGTACAGCAAGTGCAAATCCAGGACTGCCACAATTTTTGGCCGTTTTGAATGTATCTAGGACTGCCAGAAATTGTTATAGTCTTGAATTGATGTGCCCCGATCAAAAAATGATGTGCCATTATAAATAACCTAAATTTGGGATTGTACAAAAAATAAGATAGTTTTAAGGAACTTAAGAAGGAAAATATTGGAGTTGGAGTAGAAATAGTAACTATTTTATAAATATTTGCGAAAAATTGAGTTGCACCCCATCTTATTTATCCATATTAAATGTGCACCTCATCCGATTACCATAATACAAATGATACCTTCCACTTTTGACGGAAACAAGCGGTCAACTGCTTTGATTGTTAACTTTTGACCGAAATATTCCTTCTCGTTCATCTTCTTCCCAGCCTCCTCCCTCGAGCCCTCCCACGACCACCTCACCCCCCCGCCACGTGCCTCCGCACTCCCCCCTCCCCCCTCCCCCCCCCCCCCCCCCCCCCCCCCCTAATGCGTCCCCTTCTCTCGCCCGCCGATGAGTCCCCTCCATGCACCCCTCCTCCCTCATCGCGCTTCCCCCTCCCTCTGCACGCTTGCCCCCATCGCGTTGCTCCCCTCCCTTCGTGCGGCCCCCTCCCTCCGGTAGGTTGTAGCAACAACAGTAGTGGCGGGCTGCGACAGTGGCGACGGCAGCAGCAGCAAAGACGGGCTGCAGCGGCGACGGGGGCGGCAGCATGGGCGAACTACAGCGGCAGGGAGGGGGCAGCGGGGCCGCGTACGGCAGGAAGAGAGGCAGCGGGGGGCACGCGGGGAAGAAGAAGAAGAAGAAGGAAGAAGAAGAAGAAGAAGAAGAAGAAGGAGGAGGAGGAGGATAGTTTTGTCATAAAATATGGGTCAAAGGAGTTGACCGTCGCTCATAGACGATTTCCGTCAAAAGTGGGATAGCTTACATTAAGGTAATAGGATGGGATGTACCTTGAATATGAATAAATAAAGTAGGGTGCAACTCAAATTTTCTCTGAATATTTTATACATTAAATCTGATGCCAATATATTTTAATATTATAATAAATAAATACGAAAGATTGCTTGGTATAGTATTTGCTTTTGTTAATCCATTAATTATGTAAATTTGTAGATAAATAATTTTTCTACCAATTTTACATCATTTATTAACATAAACTATATACCACAAGAAAATAAAGAGATGTTGACTGTGATTATTGTTTTAAGAAGGGGTCCATATTATTACTACTAGTATATATGTGCCTTTAATTTATAATACTCGGAGAGCAAACAACTTTTTTAAATGTTTTTACTGTACGTAATTACATAACTATCTATATTAAATTTAATGAATACTTTAAATTAGTAAATATAGATGAGGACATTATTGGAACAAAATTTTTTACAGTGAAGTATATTTTTATATATTATGTAATAGTATAAATTTCACATCATTAGTGAAATTGGCATGGGGAGGAGTATCTTTTTTCGTGTTATATTGATATCAACTCGCTTAACTTAAAAATATGACAATTAATAAACAATCACCTCATAAAAAAATTATATTATATGGTCAATCATTTCTAATCCAAGTGGCTAAGGTAGAAGATATTTATCTTATTTGTCTCAATTCGAGTCGAAATGAGAACATATTTGTAACAAGAAGAAAATGTTCGAAAATGAAGGGTGGACGATGAAGTTGAATTTAAACAAATAAACAATTTTTATGCTATAAGGTCTCGTTCGGTGCAATGATTTATTCTATCTCCCAAAAAAAATTGGACTTTCTAAATACTAAAAAGTTATTAAAAAAATTATAATTTTCCAAAAAAAAATAGCAAATTTTTTTTAAGAAAAATTATTTCCGTGAAACAAACGAAATGAAGCTCGCTGGTGACTTCCATCTTGTGCAAGGATTGTTTGTAGACTGTCCTCGTTTGCTACACTGTAATGTAATCGTAATCGCAATGTAATCAAATAAAAAAATTTCCAAACGTAACCTGAGTTCTGTATTTTTGTCCCTCTCACCAGGAGATTTTATTTGTATGTTCATTTTTTTAAAAAATTTGCGTCTCAATTTTTTTTTACTAAGTTGTCACTCTTTGTGAGCACCCTGAATTTCGGGTTGATTTTTTTCATTTTATTTTATTTCCTGATTGATTGGTTTTGATAAATAATTTATTCTGTTATTTTTTTTTCCTAAGTGTGCTTTCCCGTGCCATTGATATTTGGAGTATCAGGGATGTTCAACTTTGAAAATCTTCTTCACGAGTTTTGGAGTGGACAAGATTACCTTCATGATGGTATATAGTGTCCCATCCAAACTTGTTCCCTTGTACTCCTTTTGCTTCGCTGAACTTCGGGTCGAATTAGACCATTTGATTATTATTTATTTTTTCCACTCTTTTCCTTGATCATTTTCAGCGCGTTACCGTGACTTTTAATTTGGGAGTGCAAGACCAGTCAGTTTCTTGAAACCAACTCCTTATTGATGATCTACTCGAGACACTCGTCACCCATGACCTTCGTGTCCCACTCAGACACGTCATTTTGTGCTCCATTTGATTCGTACAACTTTTTCGACACGTGACCCGATTTTATTTCACTCTACGGCGTCACATTCATTTTCCAACTTGATTTGTGGGTCCCGTGTCGACCAAAACCTGTCAGCCCCAACTATGGACATGGCCCACATTGAGCCTACTACCTGTCCGCCACTTGTATCCCATTTATTGGAATCCCCATGTGCTACTTATTCACTCATGATCATCAACGTCTAATTTTAATTCGATTTTGCACGATGTCCGATTTTGATCCAATCCGGCTCCACCGAGCCCAGCCCATCTTCGTGTTATTCTCCATCACCATCATCCTCAGCCTCATTATCCTTGAAAAATACTAAATATTCATTCTACCTATTTTTATTTATTATTGGAAATTTCTATTGATTTTTATCCATGAGAATGACCTATTTTTTCCTACACATTTAATCTCCACCCTTGGATCTCCCTACATTAAATTATATCCATTAATTTCCCCCCATGAAATTCTCCCCAACACCCTACAGCCAACCCCTAGTGGCCGGCCCTAATTTCAATGTGGGAGAGCTTTTCTCTCTCTCTTCCTCTCTCACATTAAATTATCTCTTTCTCTCTCTCTCACTATTCTTTTCACAACAACAAAATACTACAAACACCATGCAACACCAAGCCCGACCGCCACCCTCACCTCACTCCTCTGGCCATGCTCCGGCCGCCCCCTGGCCGGCCATCACCGTCGACCACCCCGGCCTACCTCCCATCCTCCTTCCTCCTCCAATCTACACCATGGCCGCCACCACCATTTCGATCACCTCCACCCGATCCGCGACCACCACCTCAAGACCGCCGCCACCACTGCCTACACCACCTTCTCCGCCGCAGCTCGCCGTCGCCGTCGCGCCCTGTGTGGCCAGTCGCAGCAGCAACGTCGCTCCCACGCTCCAGCGCGCACAGCAGCGTGCATGGCCGGCGCGCGCGCGCGAACGGCGCTGGCCGCCGTCGCCGCCGGTCGTTGCGCCGTCGTGGGCACCCCCCCTCTCTCCGGCGAGCTCCGTCGCAAAGTTTCCTGACGGCCACCGTCCTCCGGGACGTGCCGTCGAGGCGATTCGTGCGTTTTGAACGACGTCCCGTCGTGACGCGCGCGGGATCGAGTTCGTTTTGGCGCTCCGTCGCAGCAACTTCGCGCACGTTTTCCCGGAGATCCGACCGTTGGATCGACGATTTCTTCGCTCCGTCGCAATCTCGGTATATCCACCTTCGCTCATGTCAATTTTTGTCCGTTAAATTTATCGTTTGGTACATCAAAACCGGCCACCAAGTTGACCGTTTAAATTGTATTAAATTTGGACAGTTTTGCGGGGCCAACTTCGTTAGCTTGTATCTCCTCCACCGCAGCTCCGTTTGGCGTGCTACCAGTTTCGATGCGAAGCTGGTATAACCCTCTTACTACCTCTCTAGTTTCGTTTCATTGTGAGCTTGTTTGATTGGTTGAATTCGACGCCAAAGTTGGTCGTCCGAATTCGTAATTTTCAACTTGTAAAATTATATTTTTGAATACGGGACTCCAGATTTCATTTCTGACACCACCATTAGACTTGTGGCGTCGTTCTGGCATGTTTTCATATAAAATTTGTTAGATTTGGAGAACGTGGGCCCTGGCACATTTTTCGGTGCAAAGTGGGTCCCACATTTTGGGTCAACGGGACTTTTTGACGCCGGCTGATTGGAATCCAATTCCGGATATGCCGTTGAGTTCGTATCGTCATTCTGGACTCGTTGACATATAATTTGCTAGGTTTTGGTGGACATTGGGTCCGGCACGTATTTCGGTACAAGTCGGATACCAATATCCGGGTCAACGGGACATTTTGAGATCGGCTTATCGGAATCTAATTTCGGATATACCGTTGAGTTCGTATCGCCATTCTGGACTCGTTGACATGTAGTTTGCTGAGTTTTGAGAACTTTGGCTCCGGCACGCATTTCCGTGCAAACCGAAATTCCAAGTTCTGGTCAACGGGCCAAATGGAGATCGGATCAACGGAATCCAATTCTGGAGATACCGTTGGGTTCGTATCGACATTCTGGTTTCGTGGACATATAACTTGTTATATTTTATAGACTTGTTTTCTTGCACGTTTTTCGGTGCAAAACGGCTCCGACACGGACACCGTTTTGACCCGAAATTACCTTTTTGCCCTTGTGTCCAAATTGGACCGATGGGTAGGCTATCCTAGCTAATTTGACCATTCTGGTCACGTTGGCGTTGTCTATTTCATCGTCCGACAATGTTTGTTGATAGTTTCTCTGAGTTTAACCTTTTTATAATTAATTAATAATTAATTCATATAATGTTCGTATTTCGGGATTAGTACAACAAAACTGAGATCAGCCAATTCCAGTGATCTCACATCGCTGAAATTGACAAGTTGGACACGTGGATCACTATAATAAGATTATCAACCTTACCGATAATCTCCTTATCTCGATTTGTGTGTCGTAAGTTTCGACGTACAAATAACGAAGTACACTTTATATTAGACTAGAATTGACCCTGTTTGACCAGAGTTGACCAGTTGACCCAAAGTCAACTGTAAGTCAACACTTGACCTAGTTTGACTAGATTATTGACCGGAGTCGACCTAGAGTTGTTTTGACTTAGGAGAACCTAGAATAATGTAGATTGATTATAGAGATTCATTTATTACAACTTGAACACCTTGTAACCTGTGTTGCTTTAAATAGGACTCTGTGGCTTCAGTGGGACCCCCCTATACTTATCAGCTGTTCCGGTTATCGAGGCGAGTACATTCTCTGATCATTTCATATCCTGCTTAGAATTATTTCCTGCAGTAGATTACTTTACTTGTACTGACACGATGGTTACACGGATTGGTACTATATGGATCCTTTCTTGAGATGTTATCCTTAGGGAGCATCGGGTACTCTATGTTCTGTGCGTTTCACTTACATGACGTATCACTATGCTTCGTTGGTTCTTCGATCACTTGTGACATATACTCTTATGATCACAGAGTCTTCCTAGAATCCTTATCCCATTTATGGGACTACTATGTATCACCTTCGGGGTCTATCACCTTCGGGGGCTGTTACATAGTATCATAACATAACCTGGCTGGATCCTTGTGTATTGATTGGGGGTACGGGGGAGTAGAAATGGACATGTGAATAATACCCAAGTAGTGTAGCATCAGAATCTCTTCCATAGTGTAGCATCAGAATCTCCTATGCCATTTACATGTCTATATTGTACTCTGACTCACTAGCCACATGTTAGTTCTTTATTTATAGTAGATATTTCTATTACAGCTTTCTCTCTCTGTTTACATACAGCATTTCTTTCAGTACATGTATCTTACTTTACTGTATGATTATATTTTCTAACCTGCTATGAACTGTTGAGATGTAATGTGCTCGCTCCTGTCCTGACTGGACCTGTTGATAAATTTTACAGATGGCCTGGGATTGCCTGCTAGCCTAGAGGAGACACAGTAGAGGTTGTTTAGATAGTTATTTCATTTTGTCTGGAGCTGTATTTACTTTGTGGATTACTGTATTTGAGTTTTGAGATGTATTTCTGGGTTTATGTATCTTAGACACTTAGACTTCTATCTCCTGTATTTATTTTGGATTTCATGTTTTATCTATCTTTATCATGCTCTACCTTAGATATGATTGAGATTGTATCTGCTATGTCACCTCTATTCGGGGAGTATAAACTGTTTAGTCTTATACTGATAGATGCATTGAGACCTAGGACAGCGTTCTACCGCCGACACTGCGGCGTAGGCTGGGCGTTGTTACGTTCTCGTGCCCTAACTCTAGGGTGCGGGTCGTGACACTCTTTTTGTTTCATTGTTTTCTTATTAATGAAACACGATTCATCTCCATCTATTTCCTTTTTTGTTTCTTTTTTTAAAAATAGCATACTACCTTCTTCTTCTTCTTTTTTGAAATAAAAAAATAGCATACTACTTTGAGAGGAAACTTTCGTTAGGAACTTTCTTAACAAAATTACAAAAAAAATTTATACAAATAATTAAAAAATGAGCAGTCTAATATATATATATATATATATATATATATATATATATATATATATATATATATATATATATATATATATATATATATATATATATATATATATATATATATATAATTCTAACTATGACGTACCTTATCTAATTGAGAATTTTTTTTATAAAATCCTCATAAGTACCTGACCATATAACAAATCAATAAAATATATCAATATTCAAATTATATTTAAATAAAATACATTATATTATTATATTAAACATATATTTAAATTCTAAATACATATATATAACAAATTCTAAATAAAATATGTATAAATCATATTTACAATATTATAATTAATTTATTTTAATAATATGATATATTATTATTTTTTCAGGTACAACGCACGTGTGAAAAATAGTAATAGTGTCGAGTACTTTCTCTCTTCTCCTCCACTTCATGGTGTATTCGGGCCGGTCCGGGCCGGCCCACGGTCCATTGTCTGCGGGCCAGACCGGGCTCGGGCCGGTCCAGGACCGGCCCAGGAAGATTTACGGTCCGGGCCAAGTCCGGTCCGATTTTTTAGCAGCCGGCCCAGCCCGACCCACTGGACCGGACCCAGGGAGGGCCTGTCCGGGCTGAACCGGTCCACGGACCGGGCTGAACCGGTCCACGGGCCGGGCCGGGCCTAGGTCGGTTCGGGCCGGTTCAGGCCGGTTGAACCGGACCGGCCCGGCCCGATTTTTTCTATTTTTTTTTACAGTTTTTTTTTGTATTTTTTTTTCCTTTTTTTAAATATTTTTCTTTTGTATTTTAATTTTGAAAATTTGTAACTTAATTTTAATTTAGAGAAATGTTTTATTTTTGAAAAATTTTAATAAAAATTTGTAATACAAAAGTTTGTAATTTGAATAGTATAAGTTAAAAAAAATTGTAATACAAATGTTTATAAGTTTGTAAATTGTAATACAAATGTTTATAAAAAATTTATAAAAATTTGAAAAAAAATGATATACAAATGTTTATAAATATTTAAAAAAAAATGTTTATAAAAATATATAAAAAATGATATACAAATGTTTATAAATATTTAAAAAAATGTTTATAAAAATATATAAAAAAATGAAATACAAATGTTTATACAAAAATGTTTATACAAATATATACTAATGTTTATAAAATTTATAAAAATTTAAAAAAATATTTCTCCCTCTTCCTTTATCCGGGCTTGGGACCGGCAAATGCTTGTTTGGCATAGACGGAGTTAAAAAATATTTTTTTTAAAAAAATAAAAAATAGTTTTTGAAAGTATAAGTTAAAATTTAAAATTTGAATAATATAAGTTAAAAATAAAAAATAGTTTTTGAAAGTATAAGTTAAAATTTAAAATTGAAATGTATAAGTTTAAATGTACATACCTAAAATTTGAAAGTATAAGTTAAAATTTTAGGGTGAATATCATATTCACGCACGTGTCTTGAAATCTCACTTGAAATTACAGCGCCCGTGTGTGGACATTCTATAAGTTTAAGACAGATGATGCATTTTTACAACATCCATTGTGCATCTATATAGTGTGCAGTAATACAAATATAAGCATAACTCCACTTAGTAGTCCAAATATCAGAAGTAATAGCCAACTTACTAACATTTTGAAAATCCGCTTTCAAAGCGGTTTTTCGCTTGTTAAAGAGACGAATAGCCTCATTTCGAGCTTGTTGTCTACTCACTCTAGTAAAGGAGGGGTTTAGAGAAAGTGATGCATAATTTCGTAAAGATTCGCTTTCACCCGTCGTGAAAGGAAGTTCCTCACGAATAATATGTTTAGTTAATTCAGTTTTATGCCGAGCAGCTGAGTAAGTAAAGTTACCCATTGAAGAACCGGTGGCGCCGAAGCTTATTTGGGTTTGGGACGCTTGAAGTGTGTCCTTCCCGTAGCAAGTGCCGTAGTGTCTGGATATGGTCCCGGTGCCACCGCCCTTCTTCCATGCGTACTGGTTGCAACATTTTTTGCATTGCGCCTTGTACGGTATCGGTTCGCCCTTGACATCTACAACAAGCGAACCATCATGATTAGTTTCATAATCAAAGTAAAATATTCCTAATACTTAGAGCTTTTTTTCTTTTCATGACGTTGGGTGGAAGTAGCGACTTCCGGAGGAGATGGTTGAAACCCCTCAGGAATCGGATTGGTGGCTACTTGCTCAGGTGGAATTTCATTACCGTCAAAAAAGTACTAAAATATTGGTAAGTCTGTCCATCAAGATCAGGTGGGTTTGAACCTTCATCAGCCATATATAAAATAAAATAAAGTAAACTACGTTAGAAGAAAGTAAGGGATTGAGAGGAAGATCGGGAAGCCGTAGAGCCGGAATGGAGTTGGGAGGGAGATCGGGAAGCCGTAGAGCACCAGAGCACCGGGGAGGGAAAGCCGTAGAGCACCAGAGCACCGGGGAGGGAAAGCAGTTAGAACACCAGAGCACCGTAGAGAAATGTAGAGAATTTGTGAGGAATGAGTTGTGTTTGAAAAATGAAATTTTTGGCCTATTTATAGGAATTTTTCGGGATTATTTTGGTAATTTTACGCCAAAAATGACCAAAATGTCCATCCCAACGTTTTAATAACGGCTATATGGAAAGGGCAATTTTGTAAAAGTACCCCCCTCCAACGGTCAAGAAAATAAATAAAAAATTTAAAAAGTCCCAACGGTCGGCTGGACCGGTCCCAGCGGGCCGGGCTTCGGGCCGGGCCTCCAGAGTTAAAAAAAAAAATGGCGCGGGCCGGGCTCGGGCTGGGGGGGGGGGGGGGGGAGGCCCGACCCGACCCGTTCGGGAGTGGGGGGGCCGGGCCGGTTCGGGCCACTGGCGGTCCGGGCCGGGCTTCAAGGGGGGCGGGCCGGTCCGGACCTGGGTCGGGCTCGGGCTAAACCGGCCATCTATCACCATGACCTCCACTAGAACGAATCCGCACCAGACTCGAGGGACACAAGTCCAGTGACACACGTCACAGTACAGAATCACAAAAGCACGAAATGTGAGACGCGTGTAGAATCGCGGAGCACTCGGAACAAATTTCTCCTGTTGTATTAACTGTTTGAGCTAATCAAGTAGATGTTCTGATCACAGAGAGCATCTTAGAAAATCTTCAACCTCAAACTAGCATTTCCTCTCTTATTTCTTCATGTTGATTTTAATATGTTTGAAGCATGTGTTTTGGACCTTTTGATTAGGTTAAGATTTCATTAAGCTACTTAATAATCTCGAAAGTAAGTAGCCATATTCTCATGATACGAATTGATTAGATTCCTGGGGATGACTCTCCATGATTGGCCCGCAATAAGGATCAAGGGACCAAATTAGTGCTAGATAGGACAGCCCAACCCTCCGGATCGGTCCTGGTTCCATAGGTGACTTTATATATTTAGAAGTTGGGACATTCATGTCCATGTCTCTAACCGACATAACACTCTCCTGATCGCAAGGACAGCTAAGTCCTTATAGAGTGTTCTCGTCTCTCCTCGATCGACCACATTTCGGTGCCTCATAGATCGTTCGAGTGATTAAACCTTATCCATAAGTTGTCTAAGTCCAATGTATGATACACAACATCTATCAATTAAAATAATACGATGCAACAACGATACGTTATGCAACTCATTTCTTTCTTCTTCCCTTATCATTCCGACGATCCAGTCGTGAATCATAGAGCCTCAGTTATGTTCTTCATTTCTATCTCATAATACTTTCCTTGTAGTCAACATATTATGTCATATAACAAAATAAGATCTCATACTCATTTAATTTTATGCATAGAATACAAATTAAGTCTATGAATCACATTCTTTTCTTAGCAACAAGTATTATCAATTCATTTAATTGTATTGACAATCTAAAATTTCAACATACAATTAATCTCTTTTACTAATTAGTATTTTTTAAGGCACCATTTATCGTAGGAACATATCAAAGGAATGTAAATGATTTCTTATATTAAGTATAGTAGAGATAAGGATAATAAGGATCAAATCTACGTACTCACTGATTAGAGAATATTGTCGAAAGAAAGAGAAACTTCTTATGCTATCGTCAAGCCTCGACTATGTGCCATCCTTAAATTGCACCAACAAAGATTCATGACACTACTTTGTATCTCTCTTTTTCTTTCTCTTTCTCTCAGTTTTTTATATGAATATAGAATCAACGAAACAAGCAAATAGGAAATCATCCCACGAAAAAGCCAACAACAAAATTAATCAATAAAAAATCGACAATAAAAATGTCTAAAAAAGCAAAAATGAAAGGATTTCCCACAATGATTCACTACATTTCGGACTCCATTCTAACATGAGTCAATCCATTAATTAGAGATTGTGTCAATTTATTTGTTCCGATCGATCGATATTGAAAATATTATCCCACAACGATTTTTATTCCAATTGACTATTCAGGCCACAAGCCAACATTGTACCACCTGCAAGGAGAGGGGCACTACATGGTCACCTCTAACATTCCACTAACATACTAAATTTTTAACCTATCTTTTGGTGTATTGTGACTCATCTATCTTAACATTCTCATATATGTTATATCAAATTTATAAACATAGTTAGTTTATTGCCCAACACTGTGATATATTATGTTAGTATGTCATATAGATTTTTTTTCCAATTTCAAAGGGACATTCTAATCACAAAGTACTATGTAAGCATTTCTCTATTTAGACATCATGTTTTAATTAAACCTATGCATGACTCAATTATGTACTTAGGAGAAGAGTTATAATCTGAACCTTATATTGTTATATAAGAGAATTAATGTTCGGAGAAAGTATTTTGAGAAAAGGAAGAACAACATGGTCGTAAGAATAAAAGAAAGAGAGAATTGAATCACCCAGCATACAGGTGTTGCATTATACTATTTAACTGATAGATAATGTGACTTGGGCAACTTCTGCATAATATTTAATCTCTCAAATGATTTTCGGGACGTCGGAATCGTGTCGGCCTAGGAGAGATGTAAACGTTTTGGGCTTGTACGTCCCCACTCAAGTGGTGTTGATTGGGCTTGTATGTCTCAGTGTATAATTATAGGGAGTCATGGACTATTAGATAAATAGGCCAAATGTTAATGACAATTGTTTTGCATGTCTAACAGTTTGTTGATGTAGAGACGGATTTGTGATGTTTTGACAAATGTATTCTAATAGTTGTTTTACAGCGAGATATATATATATATATATATATATATATATATATATATATATATATATATATATATATATATATATATATATATATATATATATATATTCTCGGAAGTGGGACAAAGTCCCTATGGTACATAGAACCAAAAATCACACTATCTCTCGTGCCAGAATGCCTCTCCTCTATCACTAGGCTAGAGGGTCATCGGCAATATACACACACACACACACACACAACTATATGCTTTCAAATGATTACCGTGTTGATTTGGATGATTCGGGTTGATACCGTCCACTAGTGCATTCTATAATTTCCTACCTTCATCCCTACAGATATCAAAAATCAATTGGACATTCGTAAGCATTATGAGCTCGTCCAACGCAATCAAGCTCTCTATCTCGTTACTGAAACCTTCTATTTCCATTTTTTTCAAGATTATGTTGAAGGCCTTAATTTCTTTTTTAATAAAGAGACATGTTGTATGGAATAAGTATTTCATTTCAGTTAAAAGTTGTAAGTCAGGTTCGACACATTTCAATTGGCTAGTTGAGGGCTAATGGTTTTGCTGTCAAATTAAAAATAATGAGTTTTTCTTTACATTTGTTATGATTCAATTTCTCCGTTTACTTATGTTTTGCTGCAAAATTCTATAAATGAACTATCAATTCAAAATGTACACGCTCATGACTTGTAGAAGTATAATTTAATCTTATACGATATCACGTTCAACGATAGCTTATCGATTTAGCATAATCGAGACGTGACACTACCTAACCTAACTCTAATTCTAACTCGTGTCGTTTTGTCCAATCCCTCCTTTTTGCTTTTACATCTTGTATACCACTCAAATGCCATTTATTCCTTTATCTACAACAATGCATAAAAATATGGACATTTTTTTATTACCAAAACCCTTTTTTAAAATAGACGATAGTTCATGGTATAGTTACAAAAACAATATTCAAATTATTTAGTTGCAAAAATAAAAATAAAAAATCAATATCATCATTAAAGTATTCATTAAGGGATTTATCAGCTTTAAATCAAATCGGACGGTCAAGATTGTCAAACCCGACCATCCGCGTAGCGCCAACTGTCACCCTCTAAGCGGTGAACTTTTCCTCTGCAGAGAGTGCCACGTGGAAAAAAACAGTGGCCCACAACCTCCTCCCAAACCATATTTCCCAGGATACCCCCAGAAATAAAAGAAGGATATGGGGTCAAACAATAGATTTTGGACAACATTCATGTGATTCCATGTCTCGATACTTAAAATGGCTATTCATCTCTCCTCTTCCTTCCTCGTCTCCATATTTTCCAGGGTACCCCTAGAAATAAAAGAAGGGTATAGGGTCAAACAACATAATTTTGGAGGACATTCATGTAATTCCATGTCTCAATACTTAAAATGGATGTTCATCTTGTATACCACTCAAATGTCGTTTATTCCTTTATCCATAGTCTACAACAATGCATAAAAATATGGACATTTTTTTTATTATAAAAACCTTTTTTTAAAAGGGACGATAGTTCATGGTATAGTTACAAAATCAATATCATCATTAAAGCATTCCTTAAGGGAGTCATCAGCTTTAATTCAAATCGGACGATCAAGATGGTCCAAATTCGACCATCCGCGTAGCGCCAACTGTCACCCTCTGAGCGGTGAACTTTTCCTCCGCGAAAAGTGCCACGCGGACAAAGCAGTGGTCCACAACCTCCTCCCAAACCATATTTCCCAGGATACCCCCAGAAATAAAAGAAGGGTATGGGGTCAAACAACAGAATTTTGGAGGGTATTCATGTGATTTCATGTCTCGATACTTAAAATTCGGCACAATCAAAACGTGATACTACCTAACCTAACTCTAATTCTAACTCGTGTCGTTCTGCCCAATCCCTCCTTTTGCTTTTACATCTTGTATACCACTCAAATGCCATTTATTTCTTTGTCCATAGTCTACAACAATGCATAAAAAATGGACATTTTATTATTATCAAAATCATTTTTTAAAATAGACGATATTTCATGTTATAGTTACAGAAACAATATTCATAATATTTAGTTGCAAAAAATAAAATAAAAATTCAATATCATCATTAAAACATTCCTTTAAGGGAGTCATTAGCTTTAATTCAAATATGACAGTCAAGATTGTCCAAACCCGACCATCCGCGTAGCGCCAACTGTCACCCTCTGAGCGGGTGAACTTTTCCTCCGCGGAGAGTGCCACGTGGACAAAGCAGTGGGCCCACAACCTCCTCCCAAACCATATTTTCCACGATACCCCTAGAAATAAAAGAAGAAGGGTATGGGGTCAAACAACATAATTTTGGAGGGCATTCCTGTGATTCCATTTCTCGATACTTAAAATTCGGCATAACCGAAACCCAACTCTAATTCTAACTCGTGTCGTTCTGTCCAATCTCTCCTTTTGCTTTTACATCTTGTATATCACTCAAATACCATTTATTTTTTTTGTCCATAGTCTACAACAATACATAAAAATATGGACATTTTTTTATTATCAAAACCGTTTTTTTAAGATAGAAAATAGTTCATGGTATAGTTTAAAAAACAATATTCATATTATTTAGTTGCAAAATATATTAAAAAAAATCAATATCATCATTAAAGCATTCTTTAAGGGAGTCATCAGCTTTAATTCAAATCGGACGATCAAGATTGTCCAAAACCTGACCATCCGCATAGCGCCAACTGTTGCTCCTCTGAGCGTGAACTTTCACTTTGCAGAGAGTGCCACGTGGACAAAGCACTGGCCCACAACCTCCTCCTAAACCATATTTCCCAGTATACCCCAAGAAGTAAAAGAAGGGTAAGGGTCAAACAACGGAATTTTGGAGGGCATCCCTGTAATTCCCATCTCGTTGCTTAAAATGGCTGTTCATCTCTCCTTCTTCTTCTTCTCTCTCTATTTTCCTTTCTTTTTGCTGTTGATGTTTAATGGCAGCCTCTCCTCATTTGCTCCAGACGGTGACGTCATCTTCTTCTTCCGTATAGGTACCCGCAAATTTCTAATGCATCATCAATATTGACGTAGTAGTTGATTATTTTTTATTTATTTATGGTGATTTGATTTAATTTAATTTAATTTCAGAAAAAATATTAATTAGTCTTCGTAATTTTTGGGTACTCATCCCTTAGAAATCTGTGGCTCCTCTTCTCTCGATCAATATCATGATGATTGATTTCTTATTTCGCTTTCTTTTATTTTGAATCGCCGCAAATTCTTTTGCGAATAATGCGGATTTAATTTTGTCTCAAAGAGAAAAAAAACCAGTGCAGATCTTGGTTAATTATATTTTCGCGGTGTAGAATTCTGATGTGATGTTATATTATTCGTCAACTGTCTGTATATTTATGTAGAATGAGAACTTTGACGCATAACTTAAATCATTAACATGTACAACTTTATTTGATCCGATAAGAAATGATTTTTTGGTGACGCACGGGACTTTGCGCACACAGCATTACGTGCTTTTGGGGCTCACTGCCCTCAATTTTCACACGCACACAACCATGCCTCCCCCTTGGTTCGATTTCGAGACCATCCGACTAGCCAGGGAGGTCTCCCCGTTGACCACAAGAGCCAGCTGAGCTCGGGATACGAAATGATTGTGTTGATAAGAAATGATTGTGTTGGTGGAAAGTTTAAGGTGTTGGGGTTTATTTGAATTTGCTTAATAGAAAGGTAGTCAATGACGCAAGGCGCACTTAGGCCATCTCCAATAGGAGTTTCTATCTCCCCTACTTCTATAATCTAAACACTTTTAGAAAAAAATTTCTCACAACAATGGTTTCTATCCCAATTGACATCTAGCGCTGATGTAGGATGGAGAATTTCTCTCTCTCATAGAAATTTTACAATCTTAATATTGGGACCCACTTTCAAACTAAATCATAAAACTCTCCATTTAATATATCAATCTTAAAATAGGCAACGCCATGTAGGATTTATCCAGATAACCTTAAGACGCACGTCTGAACAAAAAGAGACGCATAAATAAAAAAAATAAAATATACATTAATAAATAAATAAGTAATATAAAAAATAAAATAAAATATTAAAATAAACAAAAATCTATTAAGATATATCCAAGTAAAGTATCATATTAACAATTGTGGTCAACAAAAGTAACAAGGGTTTGTGCTCTCTAAAAAGAAGTAACAAAATGAAAAGAAAAGAACTTAGTTGGACCTATTTAATTGGGCCTATGCCTTTTAAAGTTGGCTCTCCTTTATTTTCTGTCAGGTGACAGCATAGAGCCCAAATAAAGAACAAATACAGAAGGCGTGTCTTTATTTGTTGTGCACCTAATTAAACGCACATTTAGGCGGCAGCCGGTGAAAGTCGCCTTCTCCTAGTGAGGTGCGAGTCGCGCCTTTTGTACACTGGTCATTGGTGATACGCTTACTTCCATATTGAGACAAACCCCAAGTGTGTGCATTTCAATATTTGACCTATCATTTATTATCTTGTACACATGAGGTATGTTAGCTAAAGTTGTTAGAAACGCGAAATCTTTTTCTAGTAGGCAAGGTTCAAATTGAAATACCTCTAACAAACATTTGTTTTGTCATTTTTTCTAATAAGGCCCTATGGAGCAAAGTCGTAGCTCAGCTGAGACTATGTCTCTGATACAGGTGTGGGCGAAGGGCGTTTTGTTGACGCACTTTGCAATTCGTACGTACGTATTGGGCACGAAGATAACGTGCTTCTGTATACGTTATCACTGTGCCGACCCACTGTTGGCGCGATTATGCGCGGAAGCTTGCGTCGCGAAACCTAACGATAGCGTCGTGGCAATCCGTTGGTAGCGTGGAGATGGTGCGCTTTTGCGTGGAAGCTTGCAGTAGCATCGCGGTAGATTCGTAGTAGCACGCTGGTAGCTCCGCAACAATTTTGCATGGTTGTTCTGCAATAGCCTATTGCAAGACTTGTAAGTTTTATAATTGCCTTATTAAAGGGGAGTTATCGCTAGTAACTACTCTATTGAATAAGGAGTTACTCCCTGGTCTTCCGTCTTTATTATTTTGGACGGTTACCGCTGATTCAAGAATTACTCCCTTATATATTATGTGTTCCAGCACTTAGAGAACATATGAGAGAAGTGAGGAGAATCCTCTAGAACAACCAAGTGCATTTTTGTTCCAAGTGCTATTTTTACATCATGTTAGTGCTTTGTCATAGGAAGGTGTGACTTACAAGCGCGCTCCAGAGGTTCTTCATAACATGTTGGTTCCTTTGAGCGGATCGACGGAGACTATCGAATCTCGTTTTGAGCAACGGTGATCTTCATCATCCCAGCAAGTGATTGTGCTAATCTATTAGTATATTTCAGCAGTTCCTGCTGCTATCATTTAGAGCTCCGCTCTGTCTTTAGAAACTTTGTTGCTTTTTCTCTACATCTGGCTATTAGCGGTTTCACCATTGTCAGAACTAATAGCAAGTTATACATGTTGTGTTTGACCACTTTTGTGGTTCAATATTTCAAAATGATCGAATTTTTTCAAACTTCCACAACAAAAGGTGGTACGCTAATTGAGAAGAAGACGAGAGGAAATATTTTTAATTGATATGGACATGTGCAACGTAGACAAATATATCCTCTGGCAAGAAGGAGCGATTATATATTAGTTAAATGAGCCATAAGCTGTAAGCCGAAGGATATGGTTTTCGTCAGTATTGGAATCGAAAAGACCCTTAATAGATATGAAACGAAGAAAATAATTCAAACAACCAACCCCAAAAATTTAGAATAAAGGTTTTGTTGTTTGTTGTGTGAATTTTTTTAACTTGTTTGTTGTGTTAATATGTTTTATATGTAGATCATATGTATTTGAGGATACAAAATTCGGAATAAAGGCTTCTTGTAGTTCTATGTATTTCATGACTTGACCTCTGTGTTTGGTTCTTATTTTGATTTGATATTATCAAACATTTCTGCCTATCTGGTGGATATACAGTTCCTTAAAGAAGAAGAAGAAGAAGAAATTGACACACAGGTTTTCATCAGAATTTATACTTGATCCCCACTACTTTTTGATGATCTACTAAGGACCATCCATTTTGCTACCATTTTTATATGTAGTTTGTCTCCATTGACAAATACTTTCAATTTTAGTATTCTAATAAAGTGATCAACAATGCCACTCTCTGAGGATTCTCTTGTAAGTTGTCAGAGTCCAAAATCTTGTGAATTTATTCTAACCTTGCCATGATCCTATGTCCAGAATTTATTCATGTGCTTCCATGTTAGCGCAATCAACACCTTCCTGCTTGATGTCTGTGTTGCTGGATCATAGTACTCCAACCATTTAATCTTTACAGGACAATCCGTACTATTTGTTATGTTAATCTTATAGTACTCTGCATTAACATTGTTCTTCCTTTTCAAGATTAGCCAGACACCTAGACATTATCTGGCGTGAATCTTTGCGTGTCCGACACGGTTTACTAATATCTACAACTTTCTCTACATTCCTAGTGGTTATTAGGGACTTTTGGTATTTGTCATTGTTACTAGTTAGTTTATATATGTGATGTGTGATGATGCAGTGGAGAGCTCTCTGTTGAAACACCTCCCACCATGGGTGACCAGAGCAATGGGAAGGTGACTGGCATCAGGCAGATAGTCAGGCTCTGGGAGATGCTACACAAGTGGCACTCCGTCGCCCTCGGCCCGAGAGGGGATCACGGGTCTGGGTCTGCCTCCTCCTCCGGCATCCCTCCTGCGGTCGACAGGCGGATCAGGTCCCTGTCCGTCCCCTGCGACTCCGACGAGGAAGGCTGCATGAGCCCGGAGCCGCACGTGGACGTCCCCAAGGGCTACATTCCGGTCTACGTTGGGCCGGAGCACAGACGCTTCGTGATTCCGACGAGTTATCTGAGCCTTCCTCTGTTCAAGCGGCTTCTTGAGAAGGCCGAGGAGGAGTTCGGGTACGATCATCAAGGGGCGATCACGATCCCGTGCGAGATTGAGACGTTCAAGTACATTCTTCTATGCATGGAGCGGCACCAGAAGGGTTTAATTGATGAAGGTAATTTATTTTTGTAACATTTTTACAATGTTATTATTTTTTCATTTTTGCGGTATCACTGAAACTGTTAGTATTTTTGCGGTCTTACTATTGTAGATCTATTTCAGGATTAATTTACATCTTATATGTCAAGTTATTTCTAGATTTTATGTGTGTTTATGATTACTTTCTATGTTGCACTAGTACGGACACAGAAACGAATTTGGGGACAGACACGATATGGATACAACACATGAACATTTTCAAATAGGTACAAAGGTAGTTCACGTATACAAACACGATATGGCCACGGATACCATTTTGCTGTGTCCGTGCAAAATATATTACTTCTATAATCATTTTATTCACTTTATAACTTAAAGAGTACTCTGTTCCAAGTTTACCATCTATTAAGCATGCCTGGTATTCCTGTGGAAATATGCCTACCAAGGTTTCTTTCACTTTACAGTTTCAGATGCTTCGGATCGATTCTAATGCCGTTTTTAGTGTCAGCCTTAACACACAGAATTTGAATATGAATACGAATTTGATACTGACACCATATGAACATAAGATATGGACACGGATACCATTTTGCTTTGTCCGTGCAAAATATATTACTTCTATAATCATTGATGATACAATATAGCTTAAAGAGTCCTTGTTCCAAGTTTACCATCGATTAAGCATACCTGGTTTCCTTGTCGAAATATGCCTACAAAGGTTTCTTTCGCTTTACAGTTTCAGATGCTTCGAATCGAACTGTTTTTACTGTCATCCTTAACACAGAGAATGTGGATATGGATACAAATACGATATGGATATAAGATATGGATATCTTCAAAAAGATAAAAAGTTAGTTATCTATGCTTCACGTATACGAACACGGGTTACGGACAAGATATGATGGATACAGATACAATTTTGATGTGTCCGTGCAAAATATATTACTTCTATAATCATTGATGCTACTTTATAAGTTAAAGAGTCCTTGTTCCAAGTTTGCCATCTATTAAGCATGCCTGGTATCCGTGTCGAAATATGCCTACCAAGGTTTATTTGCTCTACATTTTCAGATGCTTCGGATCGATTCTAATGCTGTTTTTACAATCATCCTTGACATAAAAATTGCTGATACGGATAGAGACACGGATACTGATATAGATATGAATACATATATGAATTTAGATACGAACACGATGCTTATATAAGATACGAACAATTTCAAATAGGTAAACAGGTAGTTCTCTATGCTTCACGTAAAAAACATGGGTACGGATACGATGATACGGCCACCAATTTGTTGTGTCCGTGCATAATATATTACTTCTAGAATCGTTGATGCTACTTTAGAACTTAAAAGAGTACTTGTTCCAAGTTTACCCATCTATGAAGCATGCCTGGTATCCGTGTCGAAATATGCCTACCAAGGTTTCTTTCAGTTTCAGATGCTTCGGATCGTTTCTAATGCCGTTTTTACTGTTATCCTTGACACAGAGAACAACCCCACCGGCGTGGAAGAATGACCGACTACCCCGGGCTTATACTCCAGCTTCGATATTTGAAGGGCTGGCGACATCTCTGATTGTGCATCCAAACTATTTGGTAAAGAATCTGTATTAGGACTTTTTCTTTCTTTTTTCTTTTCTTTTTTCAATAACTTTTCTTAGTCTTTGTCAAGTTTGCCATTGAGGCATTTGATTCGAAGAGCTCTCAGAGCCATGGATACCATGAGTTCGTGAGAAATCTGACCATACCATGTTATATTTGTTCATGAAATGTGATTCATATGTGCTTGGTTTGATTATTCGATCTAATTTTTTCGGATATTAATTGGATCTTCTGCTTATAATCTGTTGGTCATGCTTGTGTCAAGATTGTACTCAGTACCAAGGCCGGTCCGGGGGGTTGGGTTGCCATAGTCGAAGCTAATTTTGGTTGTCCCTGAGGCTGTGTTTGGTAGGAAGGATGGAAAAGTGGAAGGAAGGAAAAAAAAATAAAATAAGGATTCATTTTCCTTCCATATGGAAAGGAAAGATCATTTCCTTCCTTTGTGTTAAAAGATAAGAGATTATTTTCCTTTGTTTGGTATGAAAGAAAAAGTGAAAGGAAAGAAAGTAAAAAATATAGGGTTTACCAATTCTACCCTCAACTAAAAATACTAATTTACCATTGAGTAATGCTACAGTTACAACCAAATGCTTACAACCTTCTTACAACCTTCATCATTGCTGACATGTGGGCCATGGCCCACATGTCAGCACATGGGTGAGTGGTTGTAAAAGGGTTGTAAGAATTTGGTAGTAGACTTAGAGCATCTCCAACCCTATTGTTTTGTTTTGTGTTGTGAATCCTATGTGGCATGAGGCACAAGACAATGTCTTGTATAGGTGGCAAGGTTATATTCACAAATGACAATGAGTTTAAAAAGTCATCTCCAATGCAAAAGTATTGAGAAGACAATACAAATAATTTTTTACAACTCCCAAGACAACTTTTACTCTTCTACTTCTTTTTATAAATATTTTTATTCACAAATGATGATGTGGACATAAAGACATTGTGAAGTGCATTGTCTAGATCTAGACAACCAACTTCACATTGTCTTTGCCATGTCATTGCCATGTCAACTCCACACTTTATTTCACATTTGCATTGGAGAAGTACTTTTGAAAAAAATGGTTGTCATTCCTATGTGGCAACCATTTTTTTCAAACTCACAATAGGGTTGGAGATGCTCTTAGCATTATTGTTTACCATTTGACTTCATAAATAATTTTTAAATAATACATTCATATTGGGGTATAATTGTTAATTAATACAAGCCTCCACTTTTCCTCCCACTTTTGGGGGGATTGGATTTCTTAGGTTATGAAGGAAAAGTAATCCCTCCAGTTTTTCTTCCTTCATATTTTCCTTCCATACCAAACAAGAGAAAATAAATCTTTTCCTTCACTTTTTCCTCCTCTATTTTTCTTCCTCCCACTTTTCCCTCCTACCAAACACACCCTGAACCACAGGTCTCTTGTGAGGCTCTTCTATATGTTTTAGAGGGTCACCCGCGGCTTCGATCTCAAGCAGGTTACACTGGACATGGAGGGTTGTCCTAAGTAGAGGAATGGTTGCCCAAGTCTGAAGTCTTGTCGGACTTACCTCTCTGGACCGGCCCTGTTCATTGGTCGTTGAGTGGGAGACATGAGAAAGATATTAACCCGTTTGTTTAGGTTCTTTTACAACTATCATCTCTGGCCACTAGCGTTGCGGCAACACAATTGCCCATAAGAATTCACTAGGAAGACGAGCTAGGTTGAGCCTAAGTTCATTTTGTAACGTAAGAACATATAATCCAAATCATGTAAGGCAAATATCAATTATATTGAAATGTTTGTTTTATTATCATGTACAATAATCAAGGGCCGAACCAGAAATTTGAATCGAGGTTAATTAGGGTGGGCCGGGTGTGAACCTACTCATGTAGGGGAAAAAAAAACATATGGAAGAAAAGAAAAAAAAAAAGGTGGACTCGAGCCAACCCTAGCCCACAACCTACTTCCGCCTATGACAATAATGGAATAATAATTATTTGTATCATTTGGACAAATATATTCCCGACATTTATATTTTATGTTTTGACCCACCATAACATTTAGAAAAAAAAAACATTTTAAAAATAAAAATAAAGTCTTAAATTAAAAAAAAAACTGCGAAGAAAAAGTAAAATAAAGAAAAAAATTCAAAAATTCAAAAAAATATAATAAATAGCAATGATAAGTTATGATAAAAAAAAAGTAATTTGTAAGTTTTAAGTTCGAATCTAATTATGATTACATGAGTTTATGATACAAATGGTTTAAAAGAAAGTGATATGATGTAATCAAATTTGTAATAGTCATTACATTATATCCAAAAAAAATTGTCCAACCAAACATCCTAATTAGATTTACAATTTAATATTAATTACATTATATTACATTATATTGTCCAATTATGCAAACCAAATACACCCTAAATTCATAGCGTATGTTGAATTGTCAAAGTTGTACTCAATGTGTCCGACACCGATAAGTCACCAATTAAAAGCTAGGGCAAAAGCAAGGAGAGTAGGAGAAGGGATACTAATTGGCAAAGGTTGGCTAACGCAGAGCCCAACCTGACCCAAACACGAAAGAATAATTGGGTTGAATATTATTTTGATAACAAGTGGGCCAATATATATGGCAGGATTTCATATTAGTAATTGGCCCAGCATATGGCCCAACAAATGTAGGTTGTCATTTTTTTTAGATGCCCGACGTTAAGCATAGAATTTTGTGCACGTTGTACAGCATGCCTTTTAGGCCCACTGCTTCTAACTCCCACCAATTTTATAAATAGAAGGAATAATATGCTCATGTTGCTCGATCCATTGATTTTCAGTCATCCAGTCAGAGTCTTATGCCTCTTCCCAATAACCACCATAGTCACTGGACTCGAGTGTCTCTTGTGGTTTTCTCCTAATGTTTTGTAATAGGAATGAGTTTGATAATTTATCTACTGAGGCAGTGGTTTCTCGTACCGCATAATGAAAAGGCTCCTTACAAGCACCAAGATTTTTAGGTGAAAAAATCAAACGAAACAAAATATGAGACAATCAGAGTCAAACACGAAAAAACCTCCACTAATGAAGTAAAACACCTTACAAACTTCTTCTCGTGTCTACACGGATCACCACAACATTTCATCAATAGATGAAAATATTTTACAATAAGTACAAAGGAATTTACCAAAGGCAAGATGACGATAAAGAACCAATTAATAACTTCTCGAAATGATCTCCTCTCAAATCAATAGAAGGAACTCTGTATATTTCTCTCTCTCTCTTAGAAACTTTCTTTTTTTTAATAATGTCTCTTAGAAACTTGGAAACTTGAAAAACTCTCCTTTTAATCTTGATAATGAGAATAAGTCAAAAAAACACCTTTTATAGTACCTAACTCACGATCTAACAATGTAAATAAAATATCTAAATTTGACCTTCAGCCATGACACCGATATACCAGCGGTATACCGACGGTATACCAAAAATTGTCTAATTTGTATCAGAACCATTCTGAAAAAAATTATGTCAGAGTGGTATATTGGTGGTATACCGGTGGTATACTATTGTCTCTGATACTGCTTTTCTAATGCAAGTCTGGCACGCGCTCAAGCGCACCACATTTGTCGCCTTCGACCTCCTGATCATTTTCGGCACACGGAGATGACGCTCGGCGCACTCCCACACACATGTACATGCTCAAAATTTCAATCACTATTGGATTTCTCACTGAACTTCTCAAAAATAAATACCGGAAGATGCAACTTCTTGGCGAACAAATCATTTATTTCCGCTAATAGTGGTAATTGAAACTGTTTAGGTATATCATGCGCATTAGCTTCGCATCAATATCTTCTTTCGGTTTGATTGTCAACAACGATACCTGACAACCTACGCTCTAACACAAGTCTGTCAACCACAACTTTGATACCACTCTGCTGGAAACGGAATGCGAAAGTTTTTTCTCCAAATCGATAGGACCTGGTGAGAACCAAAGAAAAAACGCACAAACCAAATACCCAAAACCACAAAGAAAATACAAATCAAACACCAAGACTTTTACGTGAAAAATTCAGACGAGAAAAACTACGGGACGATCGGAGTCTAACCTGAAAAAGCCTCTACTAATGGAATAAGAAGATACACCGACTCCTTACAAATTAACTTCTCTCCCGACATAGATCACCGCAATACTTCAATACATGGAAATATAATATAATGAGATTACCGAAGACAATATGACGAGAAAGAACCAATGAAGAACTTGTCGAAACAATCTCTCTTCAAATCAACCCTCGAAAGCTCCGAACATCTCTCTTTCTCTCTTAGAAAGTTGCAAACTTAAGAAAACTCTTCTTTTGGTCTTGTGATAATGAGTTAGGGTTAGAAAACACATATTTATAGAACCCAACACCCGAACAAAATCTGGACCGTAGATCACGATCCCCAAGGGTGTAAATAAAATATCCAAATTCGGGCTTCAGTTTTGACACCAGTATACCAGTAGCAATATACCAACGATACATCAAAAATTGTCCAATTTGTGTCAAAACTGTTCTGAAACAAAACTGTGTTAGACAAGTATACTACGGTATATTGACGGTATACGTTTGTCTCTGATACTGTTTTCTCAATACATGTTTGACACGCGCTCAAATACGTCATTTTGATCATCATTCGACTTTTCAAACTTCTTCAATACACGAATAACACTCGTCGTACTTCGATATTTTTCACATAAGTTTCCACCACCAACACTCACAGAAACAATGAAAAACAACCATCATGGGCACCAACATTCTATTTGTTATAAATAGAAGTCAAATCTTGATAATTATCATTTTATTGTCCGTTATATGATTAAGGGTTATTTACACTAACCATTCCTATATTTTTTGGTTTATAACAAAGGGTATCCCTGCTTTTAAATAAATTACACTAACCACCCCCTCCCTTTAGAAAAATAAAATAAAAATATGGATAGTTAGTGTTACATTTTTTATTTTTATTTTAAAGTAGGAATATTCCGTGTAATAAACCAAAAAAGTAGGAATGGTCAGTGTAAATAGTTTAAAAATAGGAGTACCCTGTATTATAAACTAAAAACATTTTAATAGTTAGTGTAAATAACCCTATGATTAACAAGGGAGAATGCATCACCCCCAAAACTCGTAACTATGTCGTTGAACCTATTTGTCACCAACACCACATACACACACTCATGAGATTCCCTCTCAAACCTCTCTTGTAAAGTTGTAATAATCCATCCCTGCACGCTCGCATATCCCTCTCAAAACATGGATCCGATCATCCGAACATAACCGGTCCGGAGGTTTGGATTATCCTAGTCAAAGCTAATTTTAGCTGCTCCTTACCTTTGATTCCAAAAAGAGATGATATCGTATTCGGAAATGTCCTTGTATTTGACAACGAGTGAACTCGGATTCCGAGTTTCTCTCATGACCCTTGAGCTACTCGACACATTTCCAATATTAATTCAAAATATGGGCAGGAAAGATAGACGGTTCAACTGACAAGAAAGAGTTGAAGTAGAACGCAAATATTTTATTGGCTGATAGCAGGAGACTTAGATACCTGGGAGTTGTCCTAGTTAGAGGGTTTGTCCAAGTCCGATGAACCGAAAAAAAGGAAAAAGATATGCATGCATGCACACACATACACATCATAGCACAGCTACGTGCTCGATCGATCTAACGTTGAACATTCTATGATTCTTTGTCATTGTCATATCAACGATGCTACACGTACACCACCACCCATGTCGTACCAGTGGCGAACCACTACTACTATTTTAGTGGGGGCATCAACAGCTAGCTAGCTAGCTAGCTATATCGCATATGCATCCCCCGCCTGAGTCACGAGCTATTCGAGGCCCTTCTAGTGAAAACTCAAAATATGGGCCTGCATGATTGCTAGTTCAAGTAACATGGAAGAATTGTGTGGACCGCGGAGGCTCTATTGGCAGATATGTGGGGTCTTCAAGGCCGGGGGGTTGCCCTATATAACCATGGGGGTTGCCCAAACCCGATGGTTTGTCAAGCTTATCCTAGGGCCGGTCCTGCTGACTATTCAGAACCTTGCCCGCACGACGCTGACCAGCAATGCAAACGTCTTGCAGAGGTCACCAACAAATCTTAATTTTTATAGAAGGAAGAGTACTTGGTATGTTTTCTGATGATACAGACAAGGGCGGAACCAGGAAGTCGAAAAGTATTCGCTAGCGGCGTAGTCAGAATTTGGATATAGCGAGATCAAAATTATTATAATAGTTGTATTTTATCCAAATTAACCAACAATAATTGTCTACAATAACAACTTTTACAAAAAAAAAAAGAAGGTCTTGTTTAATATATATCACCAAACATAGTAGACAACAATGGTACAACGGTTATCAGTACGTGTGTCCATAAATGTAAGATGAGCCGACGAGGGTGAGAGAGAGAGAGAGAGAGAGAGAGAGAGTGAGTGAGTGAGTGAGTGTGGGTGGGTGGTATCTTTAATTCCAGCTTAGTTTGTTTTATTACAAACTAAGTCCTTATATATATAGTAAAAAGAAATAAAAATTAAGGACTTCAGTTGATCACTTGCCCTACTCTCCCTCCGCCGGTGGCCTGGGCAAGACTAAATTATTTTTTGATTTTTGGAATAAGGGACTATTTTAAGTGAGTTGGGTTGTTAGGCTAGGCTGAGATAAGTTTGGAATAAGCTAAAATTTGAACTAAGGCTTGGACTGATGTCATATGGAAAGAAAGAAGAGAAAAAAAAAAAACAGGACAGCATTGACTATTGTAGGTATCGTGAAGACGTCGGAAGTGCCTTCGACATCGTGGACGAAACGAGACGTTGAGTTGCGGAAGTCGAAAGACGTCATGGCCGTCTTGTGGAGTTCTGGAGCGCGCGAAGTGCGCGGGTGTGCGTGTGGAGCGATGATGACAAAGCCAGTACAGACAAGATACGTACGAAGAGTCCGAAGTGATATGACGACCGACTAAAAATCGTATGCAGAATACACATAATTTAACTGAACCCGCACGTACTAAAAAAAAAAAAAAAAAATTTGGACTGGAGTCGAACCCAGCCCATACATAAGTCCACCCGCGGATACAGAACTTTGTTCATGTGCCCTCAACATTGAATAGAACAAAACTCAACACTGTATGGTGTACTTTAGAGTTTTGGTGCGGTTGCCAAGGACTTAATCCCACGTTCTGATCCCGTCTACTTTAGAGTTTTGGTGCGGTTCCAAAATCAGAAAATTTTCTATAGCAAACTATATTTTCAAGAAATTGCACATAACGGCAAAAAATTTCAAAATTTGAATTTGAGGACCTTTCTGTCAGACGGTCTGGCAGAAATCGCACTTGTATGGGTGGGATGGGGGGGGGGGGGGGGGGGGGGGGGGGAGGGGTGTTAGGGAGTTGTTGCTGCATGGGGTGCTCCACCCTGTCATGATTTTCGTCAGACCGTCTGATAAAAAGTTCTAAATTTTGAAAATTTTCAAACTTGTACCGTTATGTCAATTTTCGTAGAAATACAGTCTGCTACAGAAAATTTTTATGTTTCAAAAGACATACTAGAAAACAAGTACACTCTATGGAATCATGGATTAGTATTGTGTCGGACACAAATCGAACACACGTAACTAACAAACAACTTAAAAAAAAACTCTCAAATATGCTATGACACATCTAAATTATAATGTCCAAGTGCTATTTTGTGCTTATATGTAAGCACAATATAGATAATTGGTACTGCATCATATCATGTGATTATAGTACTCTTATGCAAATTGGAAGGGACACACCAAAAGCAAGCACCCAGGCATTAAGACAAAGCTCAAGCTGTTCCTGATTTTTGTCCACTAATTAATCCAAGATTGACCCCTAATTAATTACTTAATTTTTCTAATCATATATCCCAATCTAACACTATGAGGTGTCAATTGTAAGCTAGTAATTAAACAACAATTCTTAACTATTACAACATTAAACAACTTTATTATTAATTAGCTTTCCAAGATGGTTGATGGTTAGATGAACTAATCTTGGAACATCAGTCCCAGAAGACGCCATAATCAACAATTAGCAACATTAATTAAGTTAATATGCTTTTTTTGGCTTTCCTAAATGTATTTTAGGTTGAAGACAATATTTCTACGTAGATCATGGGGAAGTGTTCCGAAAACGACAGCTGTCCGATCCATTTGGCCGTCGCACATGGGCTGTTGGTTGTTGGCTGCGGAGGAGGAAGATGACGGTCCACCTAACTTAATTGACTATCAATCGTTCTTATCGTTATAGGTGACAGATTCTTTCATCGTTACATAATGAGCCTCACTAAAAAAAAGTTATACGAATTATTCGATGAAGTTGAAGCACTATACAAATACTGAAATTGGGATTCATATAGTGGAGTTTCTTCTTGGTTTAGATTCCTTTAAAATTGGAATCAATTGGTAATTGTCATTACATTCCCAACCTCCATGAGACTAACACCATATCTTAACAATGTAAGAGGCTTATAATATTATTGAGAATGATGCACTTGTATGGAATACATGTACGTGCGGTGACGGATGTAGGATTACAATTTACTGGGAGCATAATCATAAGGGTGCTCGGGGCATCATACATAAATTTTTTTTCTTTGACATAATGATATAATATTATACGTACTAAATAGTACTATTTTCATACATTAAAAAATTATATTTTATAATTATATTTTATAATTGTTCGATACGAATTTGTATACTTTGAAAGTGTTTAACTACAATATCATTTGTAATACTACTTATAAGCAACTCTTTTTCTATGAAGTATATTTTCTATAAAAAATACTAAACATACTGTATAAGTATAAATTTAAAGTAAGATTCATCGTTTGTTAGTATTTAGTATTTGTTATATTCCAAAGTATGCTTCTAACTTGTAAGTTAATTAGAAGGAATTCAGGTATTTGTTATATGTCCAGATAATTATTCTAATTTAGCATACTGTATAAGTATGAATTTAAAGTATGCAATAGTATGTATGCTTCTATGAATTTCTTCCAATTTAAAATCCAGCCAATTAATTTGGAGTAGACATATAACAAATACTAAAATTTGGAAGATCCTTCACACAAAAAATTGGACGAAAAAATTCACTGGGGACCAGCCCCCAGTGAACTCCATGTGGATCCGCCATTGTGTACGTGCCATTATATAGGAGTAGTGTCTTATTTATTTGATTTTTATTTATACCTTTTCGAATTCAGCACTAACACAGAATATGTTTTTACATTGACGTTTATAAGAAGAAAAGAGGGAAAAAAAATAAAGATTTAAAGAAGAAAATAATATAAAATAACATAAAATGTTTCTACCAATCAGTTTTGTTATTGCCTTTCAAAAAATTACTAACCTCAACTCTAGTAAAATACCATCTTTACATTCCATGTAGTCTTTTCTTTTGTCTCTCATAATTTATATATTTCTCCTCGAGATAACAAAAAAATAACGCAAGTAAATATAACTTTTAATTAGGAATGTATGGTAATTCAAATATTTTTATTTTAGTATTTTAAATCACAATTATTCAGTATATATTGACAATGAACGATTAAGAATTAACAATGTAACACTGAGTTTTCGACCATTTTCCTTCTCAATCAAACAACCACACCGATAGTCAAGAATATCTCCAAAAAAATACAGTTTTTTTTTTCTTCTTCAGAATATACAGAACGTTCTCGACATGAAATACAGTCTGAAAATCAAGATTATTACACCTCCTACCCAGGGGGAAGTTTTTTTAGTAATAGGATCTCGTATAATAGTGTACATAATGAAGGATCTCGAAGATGAATGTTGTTAGAGTTCGGTCTCCAAATCGGTGTTCACGCAAGCAAGTAAACAGTGATTTGGAAATCCAAATTCTAACGTCGGTCATTTTCGAAATCCAAATTCTAATTTTAACTATTACGAGACTCTATTACTAAATAATCCAAAGGAAAAAAAAAAAGGCCAATTAGAAATGCTTAATAGTAATACATAGTTATTTCCCACCAAACCCCCCTCAGAAACCGTAAATTTACATATCCCCATTAACAAAAAGAAAAGAGAAATCGAGATTGCAAATTGCACATACTAATTAAAAAAAAAAATCAGCAGGCGTAGAACTCTACGAGCTCGTCGAGGGAGTCGGGCTTGGGGTCGGCGTTGTCGAGCATCCACAGCAGGTGCTCGAAAAGCACCACCTCGCAGCCGACGACCGCGGGAGAGGAGGACTCCAGAAGGTTCCGGAAGACCGGGCGGTCGAGGAGGCGCTCGCTGACCACGTACCTCCGCCGGGACTTGCCCACGTACACCGGGCGGTAGCCGGCAGGGACCTCGTCGGCGCCGCAGAAGGAGCTCGAGTGCTGCCACGTGTCGGATGCTGCGGGTTCGTGATCGTCGGAGCCCGTCGTCGAAGACCCGGTGGAGGAGGTGCGGGCGAGGGAGGAGTTCCAGCGCTTCAGGATGCACTTGAGCTTGCTCAGCTTCTTGTTCTTCGCCATTGTTAGAGAGACAGAGAGGTGGGGAGCTTGCTATTTAAAGGCGGGAGAGCGTTTCAAATATTTACGAAACGTGCCACTGGCGGTTTGTCCCGTTAGGAAGAAAAATACAAAAGAAAAAAGGAAAAAAAAAAAAAAAAAACACAGAAAAAAAATACTGAAAAAAATAAAAAATTAGGGGGGAAATAGAATCATGATTTAATACTCTCTGGATCCAGCTAAGATCCTTATCGCCTGACTCATGATCATGCAAGTTGGCGCAACTTGCCCAGTACAACTGACAGCCTCCGAAAGTTTCGTTTAAGATTTGACAACGTTTTAATGACAGACTATCAACTTAACATGTGCTAGGAATACAGTGTGATTCGAATCGGAATTGGCGAGATACGATATTAAATCGGGTCCATATGTCTTTAAAAAGAATTCTCATCTATATCTACACCACATGATCTAAATTACCAACTCCATTAATTGTCACCCATCATTTGAGCGCTCAACCGGAAACGAAATACAACCTAACAATCTCCACCTTAGCTCGTTTCTGCTAGCCGAATAACCTTAGCACCTTTCTACATTTGTCCGTTCCGCTAGCCGGACAACCTTAGTATCCCTGCTACATTTTTGTTCGTTCATCCACACCATGTGTGCCAACCACAACGTCTTGCTCCACCTTGGGCTCGTCAAACCACCTTGAAACCAATTCGTGTAGTTGGTGCTCTACTCCACCTTTTGAAGAGCCCGTATAATCCGATATACACATATGAACGTTCAGCACCATCTATCTCGAACCAGTTAGAGCCGTCCAAAGCAGCCCCGTAACCATGGGCTCTGATATCACTTGTTGGGAACGCGGGTGTGATCCAAACTGGAGTTGGCCCATGAGGTGCGATATTGAATTGGGCCCATATGTCTTAAAAGAGAATTTCATGTAAGGCCTGAACCAATCCCAATTATCTATACCACGTGATCCCACCTCCTAACCGATATGGGACTAAATTACCAACTCCAATGTTACCCCCCACCCCCCCCCCCCCCCCCCACCCCCCCCCTCCATTTGAGCGCTCAACCGGGAACGAGATACACCCAACAACATATAGTACCTTTTTTATACGCTAAACATGCAGTAAAACAAGATCCAAGCATGTCTATAAGAATAATCTTTGTTGGGTTTTGTTAACATGTGATATAATGGCACAAGTTAACATATCGATCAATGTATAATTTGTATGGATATTTTCACGATCACATCTATCAATCCACATTTTATATTAGTCAATACACATTTAAAAATAAAAAGTGCATTGATAAATGTGATGGTGGGAGACCCATACATATTATACATTTATCGATGTGTGCTCTTAGGACACATGTTAACAAAATTCATCTTTGTTAGCATGTTCGTCTGATTTTTTTAAATCTTTATAAGATCAATGTCCTTATTGTGCCACTCTATTATCTTGTGATATCGTACATCGATATGTTCCGTTCAACTACTGTATACCTGATTATATGCAAGATGAATGTATTTTGACTGTCATAAAATGTCACGCACCAGAACCGGAATACCGGAGAGCGGGGGAATGACTCAGCCAGCTACGTATTACGGGTAGAAGAATACCGTTTAATACGATCAATGCTGTCTAAAAGACGAGGGGGGTGCATACTACATGAAAGTCTTACTAGGGTTACTCAACATCTATTGTCTCAATCATTCAAACATGAAACAATAAATAGAGAACATGTAAGATAAAGCAGTAAGGCGTCCCAAACGCTCGGTCAAAATGTTCTTTGAGATCTGACTTTACAAAACATAGCCAGAGGATATAACAAGGTTTACACAATCGTTATCAGCTGCAGTCTGACTTAGTTACAACTATGTAAAAGTAAGTACAAGACAATCCGACTAACATGTCGGTGCCAAACGATAAAAGTGAAGTAAATAGTAAAAACGAGCAGGGAAGCAAGGGACCTACTCGTGTCCTCCGGCGATCATTCCTCTAGTATTGACCATCTTGGAGGTGGAAGTAAGCTGAGTCCTCGGAAACAGGCTCAAAATCTGGCCATGCAAAACCAGAGAGGTTAGACCTCTAATAGCAAGTACCGCAAGGAAGCACGATATGAGAAATTGGAACCAGTGATAAGAGTGAGAATATGATAAAAAGTCTCTGCTTGTTACTGGGGTTCGCACAACATCACGACACTTCAAGCCAACATCCCAACCAAACAAGGACAGAAGTTGACCCGTTATGTCCTGACGTTCTGCTCATCTCAGTAGTTAACAAAGTAGGTACAGTGCACAGACAAATCAATTTAAACAGCCATGCAACTACTACGGCTTGCTACTGTATGTTCCAAGTTGCCCTGGAAGTATGCAACAAAGGATTCCTCAGTTCTTACTATGTACAAGCAAGGCTAGTTTATCCAATAATCATTTGCACCAATCATAAATTAGACGAGTCACAGCGGAACGCCCGTCATCAGTGTATATAACAATATAGGCAGATACCACTCCCTGCCAGTGTGGCAGATTTACAGTATCTGTGGGAACCAGCCGGTATGTTGGGGTACTAATCGTCCCAAAGATGGCTGCCATGTAAGAACTCGGGAATCCATTCTCTCCATGCAATCGTTATTTTATTTAGCTTAATAGTCCCTATGTTGATTGAAATCCCATGCCGTGGATCATTGTCATTCAGAATGAGTACTTTCGTACATAGTACGATATGTACAACTCTACAACGATGTCCGTGCGGTTGGGTTATAGGTCTTACATAGCGTAATGCAACAATCAAACCTAGCCACGAAATAATCATGCCTTGACTGTAAGATGCACATGCTGCCTTTACAGAAAAATAGAAGTCAACATGTGTCCATTTGCCAATGTCGGATCGGCTAGTCGATCGCAATGGTTCATGGTTCATACATGAACGTGTCTCATTCAATTCGATAAGACGACTAGCCAGTCTCTTAGTTCCAACTAGGAACGCATGATCAATTATTAGTCAATGTAACAATCAATGTCAATCCGGGACAAGAAACAGCTAAAAGGCACTATGGGCGGCAATAGATGGATGCCCATCTATGCGGCCAGAATCGGGTCAGAATCCCATGCGACCCGGGAGCCAAGGGCCATGCTTATGCGGCCAAGGATCGCCATGCGGCAAACTGCCGAGAGCCATGCGGCAAGGAAAGCAGGGTCTCATGCGGCTGAGAGCAACAAAGCCATGCGGCAAGAGAGAAAAGTTCATGCGGCAAGAGCTGCCAAGAGCCATGCGGCAAGGGAAAACATGCATATGCGGCAAGGGAAAACATGCATATGCGGCAAGGGGAAAATGAGTTCATGCGGCTCGGGAAGAAAAGTTCATGCGGCTGAGGAGAAACAGGGTCATGCGGCTCGAAACCACCAAAGCCGTGCGTCCAGAGAGAAAACATGCATATGCGGCTGCAGGGGAAGGTTTCATGCGGCTAATAGCTAGAGATAGCTATGCGGCTGAAAGCCAATCAAGCCATGCGGCCAGAGAGAAAAGTTCATACGGCAAGCGCTGCCAAGAGCCATGCGGTCAGAGGCCCATGCGGCAATGGGCCATGCGGCCAGGAACGCATGAAGACAAATGCTTATGCTGCTGCAAGCCAACCAAGCCATGCGGCTGAAAGCCATGCAGCAAAGGCATATGCGGCCAGAAAAATGGAGTCTTATGCGGCCAAGAGCCAATCAAGCCATGCGGCCAAGACTGCCGCGGGCCATGCGGCTAAACCACTATTCTTCTTCTCCACTTTTCCGAGAAGAAGAACCATGGAATCCATGGCTTCCAAGCTCCACTAAACCTTCATTTATGGTCAGAATCTATACTTCCATAGGTCAAAATGGGACATAAAAAAATTTCCTACAACATGGAACCATCAAAACTTGAACACAACAAGGTTAGTTAGATCAAAACCCAAAAAATCCGAAAATACAACAAGCTTAGATCTACAAGAAATGAGCCATGGAAATAAAAAATGCTAAGTACTAAAGTG